>WQNJ02000187.1:0-108068 GCA_016584745.2 Phylloscopus trochilus trochilus
AATAAAAAAAAAATCCAGAAAAAAAATTAAAAAATCCCAAAAAAATCCCAAAAAAATACAGAAAGAAATCTAAAAAAATCCCAAAAAATTCCCCTAAAATCCCCCCAAAATCCCAAAAAATCCACAAAAAATCCAAAAAAATCCCAAAAAAATCCCAAAATTTCCCCCCCAAAATTTAAAAGAAATCAAAAAAAATCCCAAAAAATCCCCCTAAAATCCCCCCCCAAAAATCCCCAAAAAATCCAAAAAATTCCCCTAAAATCCCCCCAAAAAATCCCAAAAATCCCCCCCAAAATCCCCCCAAAATTCCAAAAAAATCTCCAAAAAATCCCAAAAAATCCCAAAAAATCCCCAAAAAATCCCCCCCAAAAATCCCAAAAGTCCTGCCTCCGTGCGCGGCCTCCCCATCGAGGTCCTCTGCGAGATGGAGACCGAAGGTCCGGAGTTACCGGGAAGTCCTGGAATTTCTGAAAAAATAACCAAAAAAATTATCCCCGAAAAATTAAAAAAAAATCCAAAATACTCCAGAAAAATACACAAAAAAATAAAAATAAAATAAATCAAAAAAAAGCCAAAAATTCGCCCCAAAATTCCCAAAAATCCCCCCCCAAAACCCCCCAAAATCTCAAAAAATTCCCAAAAAATTCCAAAAATTCCCAAAAATCCACAAAAAAATCTAAAAAAAATCCCAAAAAATCCCAAAAATCCCAAAAAATTCCAAAAAAATCCCCCAAAAATAAAAAAAACCAAAAAAATCCCAAAAAATCCCACAAAAATTCCCAAAAAAATAAAAAAATCCCCCAAAAATCCCCCCAAAAATCAAAAAAATTCCAAAAAAAAAAAAAAAAAATCCCAAAAAATCCAAAAAAATCCCCCCCAAAAATCCCAAAAGTCCTGCCCCTCCGTGCGCGGCCTCCCCATCGAGGTCCTCTGCGAGATGGAGACCGAAGGTCTGGAGTTACCGGAAGTCCAGGAATTCCTGAAAAATAACCAAAAAAATTATCCCCGAAAAAAAAAAAAAAAAAAAAATCCAGAAAAAAAATCCAAAAAAAATCAAAAAAAATCAAAAAAAAATCCACAAAAAAATCCCAAAAAATCCCCGCAAAAAATAAAAAAAAATTCCCCAAAAATCACCAAAAAATTCCAAGAAATCCAAAGAAATCCACAAAAAATCTAAAAAAATCCAAAAAAATCCCCCAAAAAATCCAAAAAATCCACCAAAAAACCAAAAAATCCCCAAAAATACCCCAAAAAGTCAACAAAAATCCCAAAAATTCCAAAAAATTCCAAAAAGTCCCAAAAAATCCCCCTAAAATTAAAAAAAATCCAAAAATATCCACAAAAAAATCTAAAAAAATCCAAAAAAAACCCCCCCTAAAATCCTCCAAAAAAATCCCCAAAAAATCCCAAAAAATCCCAAAAAATCCCAAAAAATCCCCCCCAAAAATCCCAAAAGTCCTGCCCTCCGTGCGCGGCCTCCCCATCGAGGTCCTCTGCGAGATGGAGACCGAAGGTCTGGAGTTACCGGGAAGTCCTGGAATTTCTAAAAAAATACCCCAAAAAAATTATTCCCAAAAAATCCCCCAAAAAATAAAAAAAAAAATCCAGAAAAAAATCCAGAAAAAAAAATCCAGAAAAAAAAATCCAGAAAAAAAATCTTTAAAAATCCCCTAAAATCCCCCCAAAATATCCCCAAAAAAATCCAGAAAAAATTCCAAAAAATGCAAAGAAAAAAAAAATTAAATAAAATCCCCTAAAATTTAAAAAAAAAAATCCCCCAAAAATCCCAAAAAATCCCAAAAAAAATCCCAAAAAAATCAAAATAATCCCCCCAAAAATCCCCACAAAAATAAAAAAATCCAAAAAAATCCCCCATAAATTCCCCAAAAAATCAAAAAAAATCCCAAAAAATCCCAAAAAAAATCCCCCCCCAAAATCCCAAAAGTCCTGCCCTCCGTGCGCGGCCTCCCCATCGAGGTCCTCTGCGAGATGGAGACCGAAGGTCCGGAGTTACCGGGAAGTCCTGGAATTTCTGAAAAATACCCCAAAAAAATTATTCCCAAAAAATTAAAAAAAAAAAAAAAAATCCAGAAAAAAAATCCAAAAAAAAAATCTAAAAAAATCAAAAAAAAATCCCCAAAAAATCCCAAAAAGTCCCCCCAAAAAATAAAAAAAAAATCCCCAAAAAATCACCAAAAAATTCCCAAGAAATCCAAAGAAATCCACAAAAAAATCTAAAAAAATCCAAAAAAATCCCCCCAAAAATCCCAAAAAATCCCCAAAAAAACCAAAAAATCCCAAAAAATACCCCAAAAAGTCAACAAAAAATCCCCAAAAATTCCAAAAAATTCCCAAAAAGTCCCAAAAAAATCCCCCTAAAATTAAAAAAAATCCAAAAATATCCACAAAAAAATCTAAAAAAATCCAAAAAAACCCCCCCTAAAATCCTCCAAAAAAATCCCCAAAAAATCCCAAAAAATCCCAAAAAATCCCAAAAAAATCCCCCCCAAAATCCCAAAAGTCCTGCCCTCCGTGCGCGGCCTCCCCATCGAGGTCGTCTGCGAGATGGAGACCGAAGGTCCGGAGTTACCGGGAAGTCCTGGAATTTCTGAAAAATACCCCCAAAAAATTATCCCCAAAAAATTAAAAAAAAATAAAAAAAAATCCAGAAAGAAATCTAAAAAAATTCCAAAAAAAAATCCCCAAAAAATACCCCAAAATTCCCAAAAACTCCCCAAAAAATCCCCAAAATTCACAAAAAATCTAAAAAAAATTCAAAAAATCCCAAAAAATAATAAAAAAATCCAAAAAAATCCCAAAAATCCCCCAAAAAATAATAAAAAAATCCAAAAAAATCCTAGAAATATAAAAAAAACTCCCAAATAATCCCCCAAAAATCCCCCAAAAATCCACAAAAAAAAAAAAAAACCAAAAAATCCCCCCAAAAAATCCCCCAAAATCCCAAAAAATCCCCCCCCAAAATCCCCCCCCCAAAATCCCCCTAAAATCCCCCCAAAAAATCCCAAAAAATCCACAAAAAACTCTAAAAAAAAAATCCCCAAAAATTCCCAAAAAATCCCAAAAAATCCACCAAAAAAATCTAAAAAAAATCAAAAAAATCCCCAAAAATCCCCCAAAAAATTCCAAAAAATTCCCCAAAAATCCCAAAAAATCCCCCCAAAATTCCCGAAAAATCCAAAAAAATCCACAAAAAATCTAACAAAATCCAAAAAATCCCCAAAAATCCAAAAAAAAATCCCCAAAAATCCCCAAAAATTCCCAAAAAATCCCCAAAAAGTTTAAAAAAATCCCCAAAAACCCCAAAAAATCCCCAAATAATCCCCCAAAAATCCCGAAAAATCCCTTAAAAAATCCCAAAAAAATCCACAAAAAAATCTAAAAAAATCCCTCCAAAATTAAAAAAAATCCCCAAAAAATCCTTAAAAATCCCCCCAAAATCCCCCCAAAAATCCACAAAAATCCAAAAAATTCCAAAAAAATTCAAAAAAATCCCTCCAAAAATCCAAAAAGATCCCCCCAAAATTCCCCAAAAAATCCCAAAAAA
Organism: Phylloscopus trochilus trochilus; assembly: GCA_016584745.2. Taxonomy (NCBI): domain Eukaryota; kingdom Metazoa; phylum Chordata; class Aves; order Passeriformes; family Phylloscopidae; genus Phylloscopus; species Phylloscopus trochilus. Next base: position 3,566 of record WQNJ02000187.1, read on the forward strand.
TCTCAGAAAATCCCCCCAAAAATCCCCCCAAATCCCAAAACATCCCATAAAATCCCCAAAAATCCCCAAAAATCCCCCCCAAAATCCCCAAAATCTCCCCAAAAATCCCCCAAAAAAAACCCCCCAAAATCCCCCCCAAAATAAAAAAATCCAAAAAAATTCAAAAAAGCCATAAAAAAATCTAAAAAAATCCCAAAAAATCCCCCAAAAATTCCCAAAAAAATCCCAAAAAATCCCCCAAAATCCACAAAAAAATCTAAAAAAAAGTCCCAAAAAGTCCCCCCAAAAAATCTCAAATATCCCCCAAAAAATCCAAAAAAATTCACAGGGTTTTGTCCCGGGAATTCCCGGAATTCCCGGAATTCCATAGGGTTTTGGGAGGCACTGGGGAAACCCTCCCCAGGCTGCTTCTGGAGGATCCTTCCCTGGAATTGCCAGAATTCCCCAGGGTTTTGTCCCGGGAATTCTTAGAATTCCCCGAATTCCCGGAATTCCCTGAATTCCCCAGGGTTTTGGGGGGCACTGGGGAAACCCTCCTCAGGCCGCTGGAGGAATCCAGAAAGACGTTCCTCGGGAATTTTGGGGTGGGAATTTTGAGGTTCGAATTTTGGGGAGGGGATTTTGGGGTTGGGAATTTTGGGGTTGGAATTTTGGGTCGCTCCTGGGGAGTTGGAGCGCTGATCCCTGGAGGGTCTCATCCGGCTCTGGGTGTTCCCGGGATTTTCGGAGCGGAGCGGAGCCGAGGTGGGGGAATCCGGAATCTTGGGATAGTTTGGGTCGGAAGAGGAGCTCGAATCCCAAATCCCAAATCCCAAATCCCAAATCCCAAATCCCAAATCCCAAATCCCAAATCCCAAATCCCATCCGGTTCCAAATCCGACTCCTCCCACCGCTCCAGGGGTGATCCAACCCCACCCTCGGGCGCTGCTGGGGATTCTCTGGGAATTCCAGCCCGGCTGGGAATTCCTTCCCAAGATCCCACCCCCAGCTCCCCTTTCCCAGCAGGAATTCCAGCCCCTGGAATTCCTGCCCCTCCAGCCCTTCCCCAAACCCCTCTCCAGCTCTCCTGGACAATTCCAGGGATTGGAATTCCACATTTTGCCGACGGGTCGGTGGGCTCTTCTGTTTTGTTTTGCGGGGTTTTTTGTGGTTTTTTTTTGTGTTTGTTTGTTTGGTTTGGTTGTTGTTTTGTTTGAATTTTTTTTTTTTTTCTTTTTGGGTTTTGTTGGTTGTCTGTTTTTTGTTTGTTTTGGTTTTTGTTTGTTTGGTTTTTTGGTTTTTTTTTTTTGGTTTTTTGTTTTGTTTTTTTCCCCTCACTCAACCCCCCACCCATCCCCCAGCACACCCATTCCCATTCCCATTATTCCCATTATTCCCATTCCCTCTCTCTCCAGGCGGTGGCTGGACCGTTATCCAGCGGCGCCAGGACGGCTCCGTGGATTTCAACCGCTCTGGAGCGAGTACCGGGAGGGCAACACCCGCCCCATTCCCATTCCATTCCATTCCCATTCCCATCCCCATTCCCATTCCCATTCCCCATCCCCATCCCCATCCCCATTCCCATTATTCCCATTATTCCCATTATTCCCATTATTCCCATTATTCCATTCCATTCCCATTCCCTTCCCATCCCCATTCCCATTCCCATCCCCATCCCATTCCCCATCCCCATCCCCATCCCCATTCCCATTCCCATCCCCATTCCCATCCCCATCCCCATCCCCATTCCCATTTCCCATTCCCCATCCCCATTCCCATCCCCATTCCCATTCCCATTATTCCCATTATTCCCATTATTCCCATTATTTCCCATTATTCCCATTCCCTCTCTCTCCAGGCGGTGGCTGGACCGTTATCCAGCGGCGCCAGGACGGCTCCGTGGATTTCAACCGCTCCTGGAGCGAGTACCGGGAGGGTTACACCCGCCCATTCCCATCCCCATCCCCATCCCCACTCCCATTCCCATTCCCATCCCCATTCCCCATCCCCATCCCCATTCCCATCCCCATTCCATCCCCATTCCCATCCCCATTCCCTTCCCATCCCCATCCCCATCCCATTCCCATTCCCCCATCCCCATCCCCCACTTCCCATTCCCATTCCCATCCCCATTCCCCATCCCCATCCCATTCCCATCCCCATTCCCATCCCCATTCCCATCCCCATTCCCATCCCCATCCCCATCCCCATCCCCACTCCCATTCCCATTCCCATCCCCATCCCCATCCCCATTCCCATTCCCATTCCCATTCCCATCCCCATTCCCATCCCCATTCCCATTCCATCCCCATCCCCATCCCCATTCCCATTCCCATTCCCATTCCCCATCCCATTCCCATTCCCATTCCCATTCCCATCCCCATTCCCATTCCCATTCCCATCCCATCCCCATCCCCATCCCCATTCCCATCCCCATCCCCCCATCCCCATTCCCATCCCCATTCCCATCCCCATCCCCATTCCCATTCCCATTCCCATTCCCATCCCCATTCCCATTCCCCATTCCCATTCCCCATTCCCATCCCCATCCCCATCCCCATCCCCATTCCCATTCCCCATTCCCATCCCCATCCCCATCCCCATTCCCATCCCCATTCCCATTCCCATCCCCATCCCCATCCCCATCCCCATTCCCCATTCCATTCCCATTCCCATCCCATCATTCCCATTATTCCCCATTATTCCCATTCCCATTATTCCCATTCCCTCTCTCCAGGCGGCGGCTGGACCGTTATCCAGCGGCGCCAGGACGGCTCCGTGGATTTCAACCGCTCCTGGAGCGAGTACCGGGAGGGTTTCGGGGACCTTTCCGGGGAGTTCTGGCTGGGCAATGACAACATCCCACCGCCTGACCAGCCAGGGAGAATATTCCCTGCGGATCGACCTGGAGGACTGGAACAACAAGCACAAGCACGCCTTCTACCGGGAATTCAGGTGAGACCAGGGTGGGGGGAAAGGGCCGGGGAGAGGCGCGGTGTGCTTGGCCTTTTGGGCTTTTTGTTCCATTTTTCTTTTGTTTCTTTTTTTTCTGTTTTTTTTTTTCTTTTTTTTCTTTTCTCTTTTCTTTTTCCTTTTTATTTTCTTCTTTTTTCTTCTTTTTTCTTTTTTTTCTTTTTTCTTTTCTTTTTTCTTTTCTTTTTTTCTTTTTTCTTTTCTTTTTTCTTTTTTTTCTTTTTTCTTTTTTCTTTTTTCTTTTTTCTCTATTCTTTTTTCCTTTTTTCTTTTCCTTTTTGTTTTTTTTCTTTTCTTTTCTTTTCTTCTTTTTTTTTTCTTTTTTTTTCTTTTTTCTTTTTTTTTCTTTTTTCTTTTTTCCTTTTTTCTTTTTTCTTTTTTCTTTTTTCTTTTTTTTTCTTTTTTTTTTTCTTTTATTTTTCTTTTCCTTTTACTTTTTTTTTTCTTTTTTCTTTTTTTTTCTTTTTTTTCTTTTATTTTTTCTTTTCCTTTTCCTTTTCCTTTTCCTTTTTTCTTTTTTCTTTTTTCTTTTTTCCTTTTTCTTTTTTCTTTTTTCTTTTTTCTTTTCTTCTTCTTTCTTTTTTCCTTTTTCTTTTTTCTTTTTTTTCTTTTTTCTTTTTTCTTTTCTTTTTTCCATTTTTTTCTTTCTTCTTTCTTCTTTCTTCTTTCTTCTTTCTTCTTTCTTATTTCTTATTTCTTATTTCTTTTCTTTTTTCCTTTTTTTTCTTTTTTCTTTTTTCCCTTTTTTTTCTTTCTTCTTTCCTCTTTTTTCTTTTATTCCCCCAATTTTACTCCCTATTTTTATTCCTTTCCCTTTTCCCCCCATTTTTTCCACCTTTCCCTCCTTTCCTTCTTCTCCCCCTTTTTCCTCCTTTTCCTTCCTTTTTTCCCCATTTTCTGGGGTTTTTTTCTGTTATTTTTCTTTTTCCTTTTCTTTGTTCTTTTTTCTTTTTCTTTTTGCTTTTCTTCTTTTTTTCTTTTCTTTTTCTTCTTTTTTCTCTTTACCATTTTTCCATCTTTCCTTCCTTTTCCTTTTCCTTTTCCTTTTCCTTTTCCTTTTCCTTTTCCTTTTCCTTTTCCTTTTCCTTTTCCTTTCCCTTTCCCTTTCCCTTTCCCTTTCCCTTTCCCTTTCTCTTTCCCTTTTCCTTTTCCTTTCCCTTCCCCTCGCCATTCCATTCCCATTCCCATTCCATTCCCATTCCCACCTGGGATTCGATCCCAAAATTTGAGGTCGGATGTGAGCCAGGGGATGGGCGGCGGTGTCATCCCAAAATTCCAAATCCGTGGGAGGAAGGAGGAGTGGGATCCAATGGATAATCCCTGAGGAATTCCCAAATTCCTTTGTCGTGGTTTCCCGCTCGTTTCATCCCGGAATTCCTGATTCCTGACCACGCCCATCCCTCCTCATCTTGACTTTCCATGGGGATAGAGGAGTTTTCCCAAGGTTCCCAACATTCCTTTCTCGTGGTTTCCCACCCATTTCTTCCCAGAATTCCCAAAATCCTCTCTCGTGGTTTCCGCCCGTTTCATCCTGAAATTCCCGAATTCCTGACCACGCCCATTCCTCCTCATCCTTGACTTTCCATGGGGATAAAGGGGTTTTCCCAGGGTTCCCAGCATTCCTTTCTTCTGGTTTCCCGCTCTTGCTCTGCCCTTTCATCCCGAAATTCCCAAATTCCTTTCTCATGGTTTCCCATCCGTTTCATCCCCGAAATTCCCAAATTCCTGGCCACGCCCATCCCACAGAAGGAAGGAGCCTCCTCATTCTTGACTTTCCCAAGGGATAAATGGATTTTCCCAAGGCTCCCAACATTCCTTTGTTGTGGTTTCCCCCCCTTTTTCATCCTGAAATTCCAAATTCCTTTCTTGTGGTTTCCCACCTGTTTCATCCCAAAATTCCAAATCCTGGCCACGCCCATCCCACAGAAGGAAGGATCCTCCTCATCCTTGACTTTCCCAAGGGATAAAGGGGTTTTCCCGAGGCTCCCAACATTCCTTTCTCGTGGTTTCCCGCTCTTGCTCTGCCCCTTTCATCCTGAAATTCCCAAATTCCTTTCTCATGGTTTCCCATCCATTTCATCCCAAAATTCCCGAATTCCTGGCCACGCCCATCCCTCCCCATCCTTGACTTTCCATGGGGATAAAGGGGTTTTCCGAGGCTCCTAAGATTCCTTTCTCGTGGTTCCCCCCCCCTTTCATCCCAAAATTCCCGAATTCCTTTCTCATGGTTTCCCATCCCGTTTCATCCTGAAATTCCCAAATTCCTGACCACCCCCATCCCTCCTCATGCTTGACTTTCCCAAGGGATAAAGGGATTTTCCCAGGTTCCCAAAATTCCTTTCTCGTGGTTTCTCCCCCCGTTTCATCCCAAAATTCCCGAATTCCTTTCTTGTGGTTTCCCACCCGTTTCACCCCAAAATTCCCAAATTCCTGGCCACGCCCATCCCACAGAAGGAAGGAGCCTCCTCATCCTTGACTTTCCCAAGGGATAGAGGGATTTTCCTGAGGTTCCCAACATTCCTTTCTCGTGGTTTCCTGCTCTTGCTCCGCCCCTTTCATCCCCAAATTCCCAAATTCCTTTCTCATGGTTTCCCGCCCGTTTTGATCCCAAAATTCCCAAATTCCTGGCCACGCCCATCCCACAGAAGGAAGGAGCCTCCTCATCCTTGACTTTCCAAGGGATAAATGGATTTTCCCAAGGCTCCAAATTCCTTTGTCGTGGTTTCCCACCACTTTTCATCCGAAATTCCCAAATTCCTGACCACACCCATCCCACAGAAGGAAAGGGCCTCCCAACATTCCTTTCTCGTGGTTTCCCGCTCTTGCTCCTCCCCTTTCATCCCGAAATTCCCAAATTCCTGGCCACGCCCATCCCTCCTCATCCTTGAATTACTGAGGGGAAAGGGGTTTTCTCAAGGCTCCCAACATTCCTTTCTCATGGTTTCCCACCCCTTTCATCCAAAATTCCCAAATTCCTTTCTCATGGTTTTCCGCCCATTTCATCCCGGAATTCCCAAATTCTTCTCTCGTGGTTTCCCGCCTGTTTCATCCCCAAAATTCCGGAATTCCTGACCACGCCCATCCCACAGGGAAGAGCCTCCTCATCCTTGACTTTCCAACGGATAAAGGGGTTTTCCCGAGGCTCCCAACATTCCTTTCTCGTGGTTTCCTGGTCTTGCTCTGCCCCTTTCATCCTGAAATTCCCAAATTCCTTTCTCATGGTTTCCCGCTCGTTTCATCCCGGAATTCCTGAATTCCTGACCACGCCCATCCCTCCTCATCCTTGACTTTCCATGGGGATAGAGGAGTTTTCCCAAGGTTCCCAACATTCCTTTCTCGTGGTTTCCCACCCATTTCATCCCAGAATTCCCAAAATCCTCTCTCGTGGTTTCCGCCCGTTTCATCCTGAAATTCCCGAATTCCTGACCACACCCATCCCTCCTCATCCTTGACTTTCCCAAGGGATAAAGGGGTTTTCCCAAGGCTCCCAACATTCCTTTCTTTTGGTTTCCCGCTCTTGCTCCGCCCATTTTCATCCTGAAATTCCCAAATTCCTTTCTCATTGTTTTCCTACCCCTTTCCTCCCAAAATTCCAAATTCCTTTCTCATGGTTTCCCATCCGTTTCATCCCGGAATTCCTGAATTCCTGACCACACCCATCCCTCCTCATCCTTGACTTTCCATGGGATAAAGGGGGTTTTCCCGAGGTTCCCAACATTCCTTTCTTTTGGTTTCCCGCTCTTGCTCCTCCCCTTTCATCCCAAAATTCCCAATTTCCTTTGGTGTGGATTCCCATCCGTTTGATCCCGGAATTCCGGAATTCCTGGCCACGCCCATCCCACAGAAGGAAGGACCCTCCCCATCCTTGGCTTTCCCAAGGGATAAAGGGGTTTTCCCAAGGCTCCCAACATTCCTTTGTCGTCGTTTCCCGGTCTTGCTTGGCTCCTTTCATCCCCAAATTCCCAAATTCCTTTCTCGTGGTTTCCCACCCCTTTCATCCCGATAATTCCCGAATTCCTGGCCACGCCCATCCCACAGAAGGAAGGAGCCTCCCATCCTTGACTTTCCCAAGGGATAAATGGATTTTCCCAAGGCTCCCAAATTCCTTTCTCATGGTTTCCCACCCATTTCATCCCGAAATTCCCAAATTCTTTTCTCGTGCTTCCCACCCCTTTCATCCCAAAATTCCCGAATTCCTTTCTCATGGTTTCCCACCTGTTTCATCCCCGAAATTCCGGAATTCCTGGCCACGCCCATCCCACAGAAGGAAGGAGCCTCCTCATCCTTGACTTTCCCAAGGGATAAAGGGGTTTTCCCATGGCTCCCAACATTCCTTTGTCGTGGTTTCCTGGTCTTGCTCTGCCCCTTTCATCCGAAATTCCCAAATTCCTTTCTCGTGGTTTCCCATCCGTTTCATCCAGGGAAACCACGAGAAAGGAATGTTGGGAGCCTTGGGAAAACCCCTTTGTCCCTTGGGAAAGTCAAGGATGGGGAGGGATGGGCGTGGCCAGGAATCGGGAATTTCTGGGATTAAACAGGCAGGAAACCACGAGAAAGGAATTTGGGAATTTCGGGATGAAAAAGGGGAGGAAACCACAAGAAAGGAATGTTGGGAACCCTGGGAAAACCCCTTTATCCCCTGGGAACGTCAAGGATGGGGAGGCTCCTTCCTTCTGTGGGATGGGCGTGGCCGGGAATTCGGGAATTTCTGGGATGAAACGGGTGGGAAACCACGAGAAAGGAATTTGGGAATTTCAGGATGAAAAAGGTGGGGAAACCACGAGAAAGGAATGTTGGGAACCCTGGGAAAACCCCTTTATCCCTTGGGAAAATCAAGAATGGGGAGGGATGGTCGTGGTCAGGAATTCAGGAATTTCGGGATGAAATGGGTGGGAAACCACGAGAAAGGAATTTGGAATTTCGGATGAAAAAGGAGGGGAAACCACGACAAAGGAATGTTGGGAACCCTGGGAAAACCCCTTTATCCCTGGGAAAGTCAAGGATGAGGAGGGATGGGCGTGGTCAGGAATTCGGGAATTTCGGGATGAAACGGCGGGAAACCACGAGAAAGGAATCTGGGAATTTCGGGATGAAAAAGGGGGGGAAAACCACAACAAAGGAATGTTGGGAACCTTGGGAAAAACTTTTTATCCCTTCAGAAAGTCAAGGATGCAGAGGCTCCTTCATTCAGTGGGATGGGTGTGGCCAGGAATTCGGGAATTTCGGGATTAAGCAGGTGGGGAAACAATGAGAAAGGAATTTGGAATTTCGGGATGAAACGAGTGGGAAACCATGACAAAGGAATGTTGGGAGCCTTGGGAAAATCCCTTTATCCCTTGGGAAAGTCAAGCATGAGGAGGCTCTTTCCTGTGGGATGGGCGTGGCCAGGAATTCGGGAATTCCGGGATGAAAGGGGCGGGAAACCACGAGAAAGGAATGTTGGGAGCCTTGGGAAAAACTTTTTATCCCTTGGGAAAGTCAAGGATGAGGGAAGCTCCTTCCTGTGGGATGGGTGTGGTCAGGAATTTGGGAATTTCTGGGATGAAACAGGCGGGAAACCACGAGGAAAGGAATCTGGGAATTTCAGGATGAAAGGAGCGGAGCAAGAGCGGGAAACCAGAAGAAAGGAATGTTGGGAACCTCGGAAAACCCCTTTATCCCCATGGAAAGTCAAGGAGGATGGGTGTGGCCATGAATTCAGGAATTTTGGGATGAAACCGATGGGAAACCACGAGAGAGGAATTTGGGAATTTCAGGATGAAAAAGGGGGGGGAAACCACGAGAAAGGAATGTTGGGAACCCTGGGAAAACCCCTTTATCCCTTGGAAACATCAAGGATGGGGAGGCTCTTTCTTTCTGTGGGATGGGCTTGGCCAGGAATTCGGGAATTTTGGGGATGAAACGGATGGGAAACCACGAGAAAGGAATTCAGGAATTTCAGGACGAAACCTCGGCGCTCACTGATAACAGTCGGAAAAGCGAAAAAATCCCGAAAATCCCCAACATTCCTTATTATTATTATTATTATTTTTTATTTAATTTTTTTTTAAAATTTTTTTTTAAATTTTCCTTTTTTTTTTTCCCCCTTTATCCCTTGGGAAACTCAAGGATGAGGAGGCTCCTTCCTTCTGTGGGATGGGCGTGGCCAGGAATTTGGGAATTTCGGGATGAAATCGGTGGGAAACCACGAGAAAGGAATCTGGGAATTTTGGGATGAAACAGGCAACAAAGGAATTCAGGAATTTCAGGACGAAACCTCGGCGCTCACCGATAACAGTCGGAAAAGCGGAAAAAATCCCGAAAATCCCCAACATTCCTTATTATTATTATTTTTATTTTTAAATTAAATTTTTTTTTTAATTTTTCCTTTTTTTTCCCCCAACATTCCTTATTATTAATTTTTTTTTAAATTTAAATTTTTTTTAATTTTTCCTTTTTTTTCCCAACATTCCTTATTATTAATTTTTTTTAAAATTTAAATTTTTTTTAATTTTTCCTTTTTTTCCCAACATTCCTTATTATTAATTTTTTTTTTTAATTTTTTTTTTAAATTTTTCCTTATTTTTTTTCCCCCTTTATCCCTTGGGAAAGTCAAGAATGAGGAGGCTCCTTCCTTCTGTGGGATGGGCGTGGCCAGGAATTTGGGAATTTTTGGGGATGAAAAAGGTGGGGAAACCACACCAAAGGAATTCAGGAATTTCAGGACAAAACCTCGGCGCTCACCGATAACAATCGGAAAAGCGAAAAAAATCCCGACAATCCCCAACATTCCTTATTATATTTTTATTTTTAATTTAAATTTTTTTTTTAATTTTTCCTTTTCTTCCCCAACATTCCTTATTATTAAATTTTTTTTTAAATTTTTTTTTAATTTTTCCTTTTTTTTTCCCCAACATTCCTTATTATTAATTTTTTTTCTAAAATTTAAATTTTTTTTAATTTTTCTTTTTTTCCCAACATTCCTTATTATTAATTTTTATTTTTTTAATTTAAATTTTTTTTCATTTTTCCTTTTTTTTTCCCCAACATTCCTTATTATTAATTTTTTTAAAATTTTTTTTTTAAAAATTTTTCCTTATTTTTTTTTCCCCCTTTATCCCTTGGGAAAGTCAAGAATGAGGAGGCTCCTTCCTGTGGGAAGGGCGTGGCCAGGAATTTGGGAATTTCGGGGATGAAACGGGCGGGAAACCACGAGAAAGGAATTCGGGAATTTCGGGATGAAACAGGCGGCGAACCACGCCAAAGGAATTCAGGAATTTCAGGACGAAACCTCGGCGCTCACCGATAACAGTCGGAAAAGCGAAAAAATCCCGACAATCCCCAACATTCCTTATTATTATTTTTATTTTTAATTTAATTTTTTTAATTTATTTATTATTTTATTATTATTATTAATTTATTTTTTATTTTTAATTTAATTTTTCCTTTTTTTTTTTCCCACATTACTTATTATTAATTTTTTTAAAAAATTTTTTTTTAATTTTTCCTTTTTTTCCCAACATTCCTTATTATCATTTTTTTTTAAATTTAATTTTTTTTTAAATTTTTCCTTTTTTTTCCCCAACATTCCTTATTATTAATTTTTTTTTTAATTTTTTTTTAATTTTTCCTTTTTTTCCCCAACATTCCTTATTATTAATTTTTTTTTAAAATTTTTTTTTTAAATTTTCCTTTTTTTTTCCCCCAACATTCCTTATTATTAATTTTTTTAAAAAATTTTTTTTTAATTTTTCCTTTTTTCCCCCAACATTCCTTATTATTAATTTTTTTTTTTTAAATTTAATTTTTTTTTTAATTTTTCCTTTTTTTTCCCAACATTCCTTATTATCAATTTTTTTTTAATTTAATTTTTTTTTTAATTTTCCTTTTTTTTTCCCCAACATTCCTTATTATTAATTTTTTTTAAAATTTTTTTTTAAATTTTTCCTAATTTTTTTTCCCCCTTTATCCCTTGGGAAAGTCAAGGATGAGGAGGCTCCTTCCTTCTGGGGGATGGGCGTGGCCAGGAATTTGGGAATTTTGGGGATGAAGTGGGCGGGAAACCACGCCAAAGGAATTCGGGAATTTTGGGATGAAACGGGCAGCAAACCACGACAGAGGAACTCAGGAATTTCAGGACGAAACCTCGGCGCTCACCGATAACAATCGGAAAAGCGAAAATATCACGACAATCCCCAACATTCCTTATTATTATTATTTTTTTCTAAATTTAAATTTTTTTTAATTTTTACTTTTTTTTCCCCAACATTCCTTATTATTAATTTTTTTTTAATTTAATTTTTTTTTAATTTTTCCTTTTTTTTCCCCAACATCCCTTATTATTATTTTTATTTTTAATTTAAATTTTTTTAAAATTTTTCCTTTTTTTCCCCAACATTCCTTATTATCATTTTTTTTTTAAATTTAATTTTTTTTTTAATTTTTCCTTTTTTTTTCCTCAACATTCCTTATTATCATTTTTTTTTAATTAATTTTTTTTTTAATTTTTCCTTTTTTTCTCAACATTCCTTATTATTAATTTTTTTTTAAATTTTTTTTTTTAATTTTTCCTTTTTTTTTCCCCAACATTCCTTATTATTAATTTTTTTTTAATTTAAATTTTTTTTAATTTTTCCTTTTTTTCCCAACATTCCTTATTATAATTTTTTTTTAATTTAAATTTTTTTTTTAATTTTTCCTTTTTTTTCCCCAACATTCCTTATTATTAATTTTTATTTTTAATTTAAATTTTTTTTAATTTTTCCTTTTTTTCCCCAACATTCCTTATTATAATTTTTTTTGAAAATTTAATTTTTTTTTAAATTTTTCCTTTTTTTCCCCCAACATTCCTTATTATTATTTTTATTTTTAATTTAATTTTTTTTTTAATTTTTCCTTTTTCTTCCCCAACATTCCTTATTATTCATTTTTTTAAAAAATTTTTTTTTAAATTTTTCCTATTTTTTTCCCAACATTCCTTATTATTAATTTTTTTTTTAATTTAAAATTTTTTTTAATTTTTCCTTTTTTTTTCCCCAACATTCCTTATTATCAATTTTTTTTAATTTAAATTTTTTTTTAATTTTTCCTTTTTTTTTTCCCAACATTCCTTATTATTAATTTTTTTTAATTTTTCCTTTTTTTTTCCCAACATTCCTTATAATTAATTTTTTTTTTAATTTAATTTTTTTTTAATTTTTCTTTTTCTCCCCCAACATTCCTTATTATTAATTTTTTTTTTTAATTTTTTTTTAAATTTTTCCTAATTTTTTTTCCCCTTTATCCCTTGGGAAAGTCAAGAATGAGGAGGCTCCTTCCTTCTGGGGGATGGGCGTGGCCAGGAATTTGGGAATTTCGGGGATGAAATGGGCGGGAAACCACAAGAAAGGAATTTGGGAATTTTGGGATGAAACAGGCAACAAAGGAATTCAGGAATTTCAGGACGAAACCTCGGCGCTCACCGATAACAGTCGGAAAAGCGAAAAAAAATCCCGAAAATCCCCAACATTCCTTATTATATTTTTTTTAATTTAATTTTTTTTTAATTTTTCCTTTTTTTTTTTTCCCACATTCCTTATTATTAATTTTTTTTAAAAAAAATTTTTTTTTAATTTTTCCTTTTTTTCCCAACATTCCTTATTATTAATTTTTTTTTTAATTTTTCCTTTTTTTTCCCCCAACATTCCTTATTATTAATTTTTTTTTTTAATTTAAATTTTTTTTTAATTTTTCTTTTTTTCCCCCAACATTCCTTATTATCAATTTATTTTTAAAATTTAAATTTTTTTTAATTTTTCCTTTTTTTTTTTTCCCAACATTCCTTATTATTAATTTTTATTTTTTAATTTAAATTTTTTTTTCATTTTTCCTTTTTTTTTTCCCAACATTCCTTATTATCATTTTTTTCTAAAATTTAAATTTTTTTAATTTTTCCTTTTTTTCCCCAACATTCCTTATTATCATTTTTTTTTTAAATTTAAATTTTTTTTAAATTTTTCCTTTTTTCCCCAACATTCCTTATTATTAATTTTTTTTTTTAATTCTCCCTTTTTTTTCCCCAACATTCCTTATTATTAATTTTTTTTTTTAATTCTCCCTTTTTTTTCCCCAACATTCCTTATTATTAATTTTTTTTTTAATTCTCCCTTTTTTTTCCCCAACATTCCTTATTATTAATTTTTTTTTAATTTTTCCTTTTTTTTCCCCCAACATTCCTTATTATTAATTTTTTTTAATTTAAATTTTTTTTTAATTTTCCTTTTTTCTTCCCCAACATTCCTTATTATTAATTTTTTTTTTTAAATTTAAATTTTTTTTTAATTTTTGCTCTTTTTTTCCCAACATTCCTTATTATTATTATTATTTTTTAATTTAAAATTTTTTTTAATTTTTCCTTTTTTTTCCCCCAACATTCCTTATTATTATTATTTTTTTTAAAAAATTTTTTTTTAAAATTTTTTTTTAATTTTTCCTTTTTTTTCCCCCAACATCCCTTATTATCAATTTTTTTTTAATTTAAATTTTTTTTAAATTTTTCCTTTTCTTCCCCAACATTCCTTATTATTAATTTTTTTTTAATTTTTTTTTAATTTTTCCTTTTTTTTCCCCAACATTCCTTATTATCATTTTCTTTTTTAAATTTAAATTTGTTTTTAATTCTTCCTTTTTTTTCCCCAACATTCCTTATTATTAATTTTATTTTTTTTATTTTTTTTTTTTAATTTTTTTTTTTAATTTTTCCTAATTTTTTTCCCCTCTTTTCCCGTTTTTTTTCCCCCCCCCGGGCAGCATCGAGGACGAGCAGAATTTCTACCGGCTGCACGTGGAGGGTTTCAGCGGCACGGTGCAGGATTCCTTCGCCTGGTACCACGACAAGCGCGGCTTCAGCACCCCGGACAGCGGCAACGTCCTGCGCCGAGATCTCGCACGGCGGTTGGTGGTACCACCAGTGCTTCTTCTGCAACCTCAACGGCGTCTACTACAAGGTGAGAGGTGGGGGGAAAAGATTCCGGAATTTTCTTTTTTTTTTTACTTTTTTTTTTTTTTTTCCCCAACCGGAATTTTCTTCTTTTTTTTTAATTTTATTTTTTCCTTTTTTTTTTTCCTGTTCTTTTTTCTTTTTTTTTTCTTTTTTTTTCTTTTTTTTTCTTTTTTTTCTTTCTTTTTTTTTTTTTTTTTCTAACCAGAAATTTCTTTCTTTTTTTTCCCTTTTTTTTGTTTTTTTTCCCCAACCGGAATTTTCTTTTTTTTTTAATTTTATTTTTTCCTTTTTTTTTTTTTTCCTGTTTCTTTTTTCTTTTTTTTTCTTTTTTTTTCTTTTTTTCTTTTTTTTTTCTTTTTTTTTCTTTTATTTCTTTTTTTTTCTTTTTTTTTTCTAACCAGAAATTTCTTTCTTTTTTTTTCCTTTTTTTTTTTTTTCTTTTTTTTCCTTTTTTTCCTTTTTTTTTTTTCCTTTTTTTTTCTCATTTTTTTTTCTAATGAGAATTTTCTTTTTTTTTTTTTTTTTTTTTCCCTGATTGGAATTTTTTTTTTTCCCCAAGGTGATTGGGGGGGGGAAAGGATTCTGGAATTTTCTTTCTTCTTTTTTCTTTTTTTTATCCTTTTTTTTTTCCTTTTTTTTTTTTTTTTTTCTCTTTTTATTTCTAACGAGAATTTTTTTTCTTTTTTTTTTTTTTTCCCTTAACCAGAATTTTCTTCTTCTTTTTTTTTTTTCCTGACCGAAAGTTTCTTTTTATTTTTTTCCCCAACCGGAATTTTCTTTTTTTTTTTCTTTTTTTTTCTTTTTTTTTCTTTTTTTTTTCCCCTCTTTTTTTTTCTAACGAGAATTTCTTTCTCTTTTTTTTTTCCCTGATCGGAATTTTTTTTTTTTTCCCAAGGTGAGTGGGGGGGACGACAAGATTCCGGAATTTTCTTTTTTTTTTTTTCGTTTTTTTTTCCTTTTTATTTCTTTTTTTTTCTTTTTTTTCCTCTTTTTTTTTTTTTTTCTCACGAGAATGTTCTTTCTTTTTTTTTTTTTCCTGATCAGAATTTCTTTTTTTTTCTCCCCAAGGTGAGTGTGTGGAGGAGGACAAGATTCTGGAAATTTCTTTTTTTTTTTCTTTTTTTTTTTCCTTTTTTTTCCTTTTTTTTTTCTTTTTTTTTTTTTTCTTTTTTTTTATTCTTTTTTTTTCTAACGAGAATTTTCTTTCTTTTCCTTTTTTTTTTTTTTTTTTCCCTGATCGGAATTTTTTTTTTTTTTTTTCCCCAAGGTGAGTGTGGGGGGGACGACAAGATTCCGGAATTTTCTCTTTTTTTTTAATTTTTTTTTTTATTTTATTTTATTTTCCTCTTTTTTTTTTCTAACGAGAATTTTCTTTCGTTTTTTTTTTTTTCCCCTGATCGGAATTTCTTTTTTTTTTCCCCAAGGTGAGTGTGTGTGTGGGGGGGGGACAGGATTCTGGACTTTGCTTTTTTATTTTCTTTTTTTTTCCTTTTTTTTTTTTCTTTTTTCTTTTTTTTTTTTTTTTTTTCTTTTTTTTTTCTAAGGAAAATTTTCTTTCTTTTTTTTTTTTCCCTGATGCGATTTTTTTTTTTTTCCCCAAGGTGAGTGTGGGGGAGGGCACAAGATTCTGGAATTTTCTTTCTCTTTTTTTCTTTTTTTTTTCCTTTTTCTCTTCTTTTTTTTTTCTTTTTTTTTCTAACCAGAATTTTCTTTCTTTTTTTTTTTTTCTTCCCCCCCCCCCCCAACTGGAATTTTCTTTTTGTCTTTGTTTTTGGGGTTTTTTTTCCTGACTGGAATTGTTTTTTCCCCAACTGGAATTTTTTTTTTAAATTTTCTTTTTTCTTTCTTTTTTCTTTCTTTTTTTCTTTTTTTATCTAACCAGAATTTTTTTTCTTTTCTTTTTTTTCCCCAACCGGAATTTTCTTTTTGTCTTTCCCTGACTGGATTGTATTTTCTTTTCCGTGACCAAAAATTCTTTTTATTTTTATCCCTGACTGGAAATTTCTTTTTTTTTTTTCCTAACAGGAATTTTCTTTTATTTTTTTCTTCCCCTGACAGAAATTTTCTTTTTTTTTTTTTTTTCAACTGGAACTTTCTTTTTTCTTATTTTTTTCCCGACCAGAATTTTCTTTTTTTCTTTCCTGACTGGAATTTTTTTTTTTTACTGCATTTTTTTTTTCCCCCACACCGGAATTTTTTTCCACAACTGAAATTTTTTTTTTCTTTTTTCTCAACTGGATTTTTTTTTTTCCCAAACAAAATTTTCTTTTTATCCCAACCGGAATTATTTTCCCCTCCCCGACCAGAAATCCCATTCCTGACCCCACAATCCCATTCCCGACCCCACAATCCCATTCCTGCCCCCACAATCCCATTCCTGACCCCACAATCCCATTCCCAGCCCCACAATCCCATTCCTGACCCCACAATCCCATTCCCGACCCCACAATCCCATTCCCGACCCCACAATCCCATTCCCGACCCCACAATCCCATTCCCAGCCCCACAATCCATTCCCGACCCCACAATCCCATTCCCGACCCCACAATCCCATTCCCAGCCCCACAATCCCATTCCCGACCCCACAATCCCATTCCCAGCCCCTCCATCCCATTCCCGACCCCACAATCCCATTCCCGACCCCACAATCCCATTCCTGACCCCACAATCCCATTCCCAGCCCCACAATCCCATTCCTGACCCCACAATCCCATTCCTGACCCCACAATCCCATTCCCAGCCCCACAATCCCATTCCCGACCCCACAATCCCATTCCCGACCCCACAATCCCGTTCCTGACCCCACAATCCCATTCCCGACCCCACAATCCCATTCCCCACAATCCCATTCCCCGATCCCACAATCCCATTCCAGCCCCACAATCCCATTCCCAGCCCCACAATCCCGTTCCCGACCCCACAATCCCATTCCCCACAATCCCATTCCCCGACCCCACAATCCATTCCCAGCCCCACAATCCCATTCCCAGCCCCACAATCCCATTCCTGACCCCACAATCCCATTCCTGACTCCACAATCCCATTCCCAGCCCCACAATCCCATTCCCGACCCCACAATCCCATTCTCAGCCCCACAATCCCATTCCCGACCCCACAATCCCATTCCTGACCCCACAATCCCATTCCTGACCCCACAATCCCATTCCCGACCCCACAATCCCATTCCCAGCCCCACAATCCCATTCCTGACCCCACAATCCCATTCCTGACCCCACAATCCCATTCCCAGCCCCACAATCCCATTCCCGACCCCACAATCCCGTTCCTGACCCCACAATCCCATTCCCAGCCCCACAATCCCATTCCCAGCCCCACAATCCCGTTCCTGACCCCACAATCCCATTCCCGACCCCACAATCCCATTCCCCACAATCCCATTCCCCGATCCCACAATCCCATTCCAGCCCCACAATCCCATTCCCAGCCCCACAATCCCATTCCCGACCCCACAATCCCATTCCCCGATCCCACAATCCCATTCCAGCCCCACAATCCCACTCCTGACCCCAAAATCCCATTCCCAGATCCACAATCCCATTCCCAGCCCCACAATCCCATTCCCGACCCCACAATCCCATTCCCAGCCCCACAATCCCATTCCCGACCCCACAATCCCATTCCCAGCCCCACAATCCCATTCCCGACCCCACAATCCCATTCCCGACCCCACAATCCCATTCCCAGCCCCACAATCCCATTCCCGACCCCACAATCCCATTCCCAGCCCCACAATCCCATTCCCAGCCCCACAATCCCATTCCTGACCCCACAATCCCATTCCCCACAATCCCATTCCCGATCCCACAATCCCATTCCAGCCCCACAATCCCATTCCTGACCCCACAATCCCATTCCCGACCCCACAATCCCATTCCCGACCCCACAATCCCATTCCCAGCCCCACAATCCCATTCCCAGCCCCACAATCCCATTCCCAGCCCCACAATCCCATTCCCAGCCCCACAATCCCATTCCTGATCCCACAATCCCATTCCTGACCCCACAATCCCATTCCCGACCCCACAATCCCATTCCCGACCCCACAATCCCATTCCCGACCCCACAATCCCATTCCCAGCCCCACAATCCCATTCCTGACCCCACAATCCCATTCCCGACCCCACAATCCCATTCCCAGCCCCACAATCCCATTCCCGACCCCACAATCCCATTCCCAGCCCCACAATCCCATTCCCGACCCCACAATCCCATTCCCAGCCCCACAATCCCATTCCTGACCCCACAATCCCATTCCCAGCCCCACAATCCCATTCCTGACCCCACAATCCCATTCCCGACCCCACAATCCCAGTCCCAGCCCCACAATCCCATTCCCGACCCCACAATCCCATTCCCAGCCCCACAATCCCATTCCTGACCCCACAATCCCATTCCCAGCCCCACAATCCCATTCCTGACCCCACAATCCCATTCCCGACCCCACAATCCCATTCCCAGCCCCACAATCCCATTCCCGACCCCACAATCCCATTCCTGACCCCACAATCCCATTCCCATCCCCACAATCCCATTCTCGACCCCACAATCCCATTCCCAACCCCACAATCCCATTCCCGACCCCACAATCCCATTCCCGACCCCACAATCCCATTCCCAGCCCCACAATCCCATTCCCGACCCCACAATCCCATTCCTGACCCCACAATCCCATTCCCGACCCCACAATCCCATTCCTGACCCCACAATCCCATTCCCAATCCCACAATCCCATTCCCATCCCCACAATCCCATTCCTGACCCCACAATCCCATTCCCAACCCCACAATCCCATTCCTGACCCCACAATCCCATTCCCAGCCCCACAATCCCATTCCCGACCCCACAATCCCATTCCTGACCCCACAATCCCATTCCCAGCCCCACAATCCCATTCCCAGCCCCACAATCCCATTCCTGACCCCACAATCCCATTCCCAGCCCCACAATCCCATTCCCAGCCCCACAATCCCATTCCCAGCCCCACAATCCCATTCCCGACCCCACAATCCCATTCCCAGCCCCACAATCCCATTCCCGACCCCACAATCCCATTCCTGACCCCACAATCCCATTCCCAACCCCACAATCCCATTCCCATCCCCACAATCCCATTCCCGACCCCACAATCCCATTCCCATCCCCACAATCCCATTCCCAGCCCCACAATCCAATTCCTGACCCCACAATCCCATTCCTGACCCCACAATCCCATTCCCAGCCCCACAATCCCATTCCTGACCCCACAATCCCATTCCCAGCCCCACAATCCCATTCCCAGCCCCACAATCCCATTCCCGACCCCACAATCCCATTCCCAGCCCCACAATCCCATTCCCGACCCCACAATCCCATTCCTGACCCCACAATCCCATTCCTGACCCCACAATCCCATTCCTGACCCCACAATCCCATTCCCAGCCCCACAATCCCATTCCTGACCCCACAATCCCATTCCCAGCCCCACAATCCCATTCCCGACCCCACAATCCCATTCCCAGCCCCACAATCCCATTCCTGACCCCACAATCCCATTCCCAGCCCCACAATCCCATTCCCGACCCCACAATCCCATTCCCAGCCCCACAATCCCATTCCCGACCCCACAATCCCATTCCCGACCCCACAATCCCATTCCCTGAGCCCACAATCCCATTCCTGACCCCACAATCCCATTCCTGACCCCACAATCCCATTCCCAGCCCCACAATCCCATTCCCATCCCCACAATCCCATTCCTGACCCCACAATCCCATTCCCAGCCCCACAATCCCATTCCCGGCCTTACAATCCCATTCCCAGCCCCACAATCCCATTCCCAGCCCCACAATCCCATTCCTGACCCCACAATCCCATTCCTGACCCCACAATCCCATTCCCAGCCCCGGAATCCCATTCCCAGCCCCACAATCCCATTCCTGACCCCACGATCCCATTCCCGACCCCACAATCCCATTCCCGGCCCCACAATCCCATTCCCAGCCCCACAATCCCATTCCTGACCCCACAATCCCATTCCTGACCCCACAATCCCATTCCCAGCCCCACAATCCCATTCCCGACCCCACAATCCCATTCCCGACCCCACAATCCCATTCCCAGCCCCACAATCCCATTCCTGACCCCACAATCCCATTCCCAGCCCCACAATCCCATTCCCGACCCCACAATCCCATTCCCGGCCCCACAATCCCATTCCCGGCCCCACAATCCCATTCCTGACCCCACAATCCCATTCCCATTCCCCACAATCCCATTCCCAGCCCCACAATCCCATTCCTGACCCCACAATCCCATTCCCATTCCCCACAATCCCATTCCCAGCCCCACAATCCCATTCCCAGCCCCACAATCCCATTCCCGACCCCACAATCCCATTCCCGGCCCCACAATCCCATTCCCAGCCCCACAATCCCATTCCCGACCCCACAATCCCATTCCCGGCCCCACAATCCCATTCCCGGCCCCACAATCCCATTCCTGACCCCACAATCCCATTCCCATTCCCCACAATCCCATTCCCAGCCCCACAATCCCATTCCTGACCCCACAATCCCATTCCCAGCCCCACAATCCCATTCCCATTCCCCACAATCCCATTCCCATTCCCCACAATCCCATTCCCAGCCCCACAATCCCATTCCTGACCCCACAATCCCATTCCTGACCCCACAATCCCATTCCCATTCCCCACAATCCCATTTCCGGCCCCACAATCCCATTCCCAGCCCCACAATCCCATTCCCATCCCCACAATCCCATTCCCAGCCCCACAATCCCATTCCCGAACCCACAATCCCATTCCTGACCCCACAATCCCATTCCCCACAATCCCATTCCCAACCCCACAATCCCATTCCTGACCCCACAATCCCATTCCTGACCCCACAATCCCATTCCCAGCCCCACAATCCCATTCCCAACCCCACAATCCCATTCCCGACCCCACAATCCCATTCCCAGCCCCACAATCCCATTCCCAGCCCCACAATCCCATTCCCAGCCCCACAATCCCATTCCTGACCCCACAATCCCATTCCCGACCCCACAATCCCATTCCCAGCCCCACAATCCCATTCCCAGCCCCACAATCCCATTCCTGACCCCACAATCCCATTCCCAGCCCCACAATCCCATTCCCGATCCCACAATCCCATTCCCGACCCCACAATCCCATTCCTGACCCCACAATCCCATTCCTGACCCCACAATCCCATTCCCGACCCCACAATCCCATTCCCAGCCCCACAATCCCATTCCCGACCCCACAATCCCATTCCCGACCCCACAATCCCATTCCCAGCCCCACAATCCCATTCCTGACCCCACAATCCCATTCCCAGCCCCACAATCCCATTCCCGACCCCACAATCCCATTCCCAGCCCCACAATCCCATTCCCAGCCCCGCAATCCCATTCCCAGCCCCACAATCCCATTCCTGACCCCACAATCCCATTCCCGGCCCCACAATCCCATTCCCGACCCCACAATCCCATTCCCAGCCCCACAATCCCATTCCTGACCCCACAATCCCATTCCCAGCCCCACAATCCCATTCCCGACCCCAGAATCCCATTCCCAGCCCCACAATCCCATTCCCAGCCCCACAATCCCATTCCTGACCCCACAATCCCATTCCCAGCCCCACAATCCCATTCCCGACCCCACAATCCCATTCCCAGCCCCACAATCCCATTCCTGGCCCCACAATCCCATTCCCAGCCCCACAATCCCATTCCCGACCCCACAATCCCATTCCCGGCCCCACAATCCCATTCCCGGCCCCACAATTCCATTCCTGACCCCACAATCCCATTCCCATTCCCCACAATCCCATTCCCAGCCCCACAATCCCATTCCTGACCCCACAATCCCATTCCCATTCCCCACAATCCCATTCCCAGCCCCACAATCCCATTCCCAACCCCACAATCCCATTCCCAGCCCCACAATCCCATTCCCAGCCCCACAATCCCATTCCCGATCCCACAATCCCATTCCTGACCCCACAATCCCATTCCCGACCCCACAATCCCATTCCTGACCCCACAATCCCATTCCCGACCCCACCATCCCATTCCCAGCCCCACAATCCCATTCCTGACCCCACAATCCCATTCCCAGCCCCACAATCCCATTCCCGACCCCACAATCCCATTCCCGACCCCACAATCTCATTCCCGACCCCACAATCCCATTCCTGACCCCACAATCCCATTCCCAACCCCACAATCCCATTCCCGGCCCCACAATCCCATTCCTGACCCCACAATCCCATTCCTGACCCCACAATCCCATTCCTGACCCCACAATCCCATTCCCAGCCCCACAATCCCATTCCTAGCCCCAAAATCCCATTCCTGACCCCACAATCCCATTCCCGACCCCACAATCCCATTCCCAGCCCCACAATCCCATTCCTGACCCCACAATCCCATTCCCGACCCCACAATCCCATTCCCAGCCCCACAATCCCATTCCTGACCCCACAATCCCATTCCCGACCCCACAATCCCATTCTCAGCCCCACAATCCCATTCCCGACCCCACAATCCCATTCCCAGCCCCACAATCCCATTCCTGACCCCACAATCCCATTCCCAGCCCCACAATCCCATTCCCGACCCCACAATCCCATTCCCAGCCCCACAATCCCATTCCCAGCCCCACAATCCCATTCCCAGCCCCACAATCCCATTCCCAGCCCCACAATCCCATTCCTGACCCCACAATCCCATTCCCAGCCCCACAATCCCATTCCCGACCCCACAATCCCATTCCCCACAATCCCATTCCCAGCCCCACAATCCCATTCCTGACCCCACAATCCCATTCCCGACCCCACAATCCCATTCCCAGCCCCACAATCCCATTCCCAGCCCCACAATCCCATTCCCGACCCCACAATCCCATTCCCAGCCCCACAATCCCATTCCCAGCCCCACAATCCCATTCCCGACCCCACAATCCCATTCCCAGCCCCACAATTCCATTCCCGACCCCACAATCCCATTCCCAGCCCCACAATCCCATTCCCAGCCCCACAATCCCATTCCCAACCCCACAATCCCATTCCTGACCCCACAATCCCATTCCCAGCCCCACAATCCCATTCCCGACCCCACAATCCCATTCCCGACCCCACAATCCCATTCCCTGATCCCGTTTCTCTCCCTTTCCCAGGGCGGCCGTTATTCCATCAAGAACCGCCGGATGCTGGGTCCGGACGGGATCGTCTGGTACTCCTGGAAGGACACGGATTATTATTCCCTGCGGAAGGTCTCCATGATGATCCGGCCCCGCTCCTTCCGGCCACACTTCTCCCCCTGATGGATTCATCCCGGAATCTTTTCCGGACTTTTCGCATCCCACGGAAACTTTGGGAAGGGAGGGGAAAAAAAACGGGATTCTGGAAAAGGCGCCGAATCGCCACTGCCGGGAGTTTTTGTTTTTATTTTATTTCTAATTTTATTTTTATTTTTATTTTTATTTTATTTATTTTTATTTTTATTTTTATTTTTATTTTTATTTTTGTTTTTGTTTTTGTTTTTGTTTTTGTTTTTTTGTTGTTTTATTTTTGTTTTATCTTTGTTTTTATTTTAATTTTATTTTGATTTTGATTTTGATTTTGATTTCATTTTTATTTTTATTTTTATTTTTATTTTTATTTTTATTTTTATTTTTATTTTTATTTTTATTTTTATTGCTGTTTTTGTTTTTGTTTTTGTTTTTGTTTTTGTTTTTGTTTTTGTTTTTGTTTTATTTTTATTTTTATTTTAATTAAATTAAACAATTTGAATAATCCAGTTGAATAGTTGAGTTGAATAATCGATTTGAATAATCGATTTGAATGGTCGATTTGAATAATCAAGTTGAATAATCGAGATGAATAATCAATTTAATAATTGATTTGATTCATTGATTTGAATGATCCATTTGAACAGTCGAGTTGAATAATTGATTTGAATAATTTATTTGAATAATTGAGTTGAATAATCAATTTGAATAATATATTTGAATAATTGATTTGAACAAATAATTTGAACAATCGATTTGAATAATCAATTTGAATAATCCAGTTGAATAATCCAGTTGAATAGTTGAGTTGAATAATCGATTTGAAGAATCGAGTTGAATAATTTATTTTAATAATCGATTTGAATAATTGATTTGAATGATCAATTTGAATAATTAATTCGAATGATCACGTTGAACAATCGAGTTGAATAATCGAGATGAATAATCAATTTAATAATTGATTTGATTCATTGATTTGAACGATCCATTCGAACAGTCGAGTTGAATAATTGATTTGAATAATCGATTTGAATAATTAATTGGAATAATCGATTTGGACAATCAATTTGAATAATTAATTAATCTCTTTCCCATGAGTGATTTCAGCCCGAATCCCCCCCATTTTCCCCGGCTTTGCCTTTTCCCGGGATATTCCCTTGGGATCTGGAATCCGGGACTCAGCCCCACCCTCCCCGCGTTCTCTTTAATTGAACTGAACTTAATTAACATTTAATTAACATTTAATTAACATTTAATTGAACCACCCCTTGTCCCTCCCCGTTTCCCATCATTCCCGAGGGAGGGAAAGCCGGATCGATCCCTTCCCGCCCGGTGGATTCCTTCAGATATTCCCGGAATCCGGAATTTCCCTGGAATGTCGGGATATTTTTTACGGATAAACCCACGGAGCAGTCGCCTTCCCAGCAATCCCGCCAAATAAACAATTCCAGGAGAATAAATCCAGGGGTTTTTTTGCCTTTTTTGGCTTTTTTTGGCGTTTTCCATGGAATTTTCTCCCTGAGGGCTCGAGGTGTTCCCGAGGCTCTCCCAGATCTGACGTTCCCTGGAATTTCCAATGGGAAAAGGGAGCTCGGGGTGGGGCTGGATCCAATCCCAGGAGAGCTGGGAATGCGCAGCTGGATCAGGGAATGGATCCAGGGAATGCTGGGAGCTCCAGGAGAGCCGGGATTTGGGAAAGGCCTGGAGGGATAACGGAAGCCAGGGGCTGGAATTCCCACCGGGAAAGGGGAGCTGGGGGTGGGATCTTGGGAAGGAATTCCCGGCCGGGCTGGAATTCCCAGAGAATCCCCGGCAGCACCCGAGGGTGGGGTTGGATCACCCCGGGATGGTGGGAAGTGTCCCTGGGATATCGGGATGGAAGCTCCACGGATCCCAAATCCCAAACCCTTCCGGGATTCTGGGATCCAGGAGGCTCAGGATCCATCCCGAGGGGTTTTTATGGAATTCGGGGCTGGGAAAAGGGAAGGGAGACCCTTCCTGGAGTCCCCAATTCCCAGGGAATTCCCAAAATTCCTTCCCGGAGAGGAGCTGGGATGGGGCTGGATCCAATCCCAGGAGAGCTGGGAATGCGCAGCTGGATCAGGGAATGGATCCAGGGAATCCTGGGAGCTCCAGGAGAGCCGGGATTTGGGAAAGGGCTGGAGGGATAAAGGGAGCCAGGGGCTGGAATTCCCACCGGGAAATTCCAGTGGGAAGTGTCCCTGGGATATCGGGATGGAAGCTCCACGGATCCCAAATCCCAAACCCTTCCGGGATTCTGGGATCCAGGAGGCTCAGGATCCATCCCCAGGGGTTTTTATGGAATTCGGGGCTGGGAAAAGGGAAGGGAGACCCTTCCTGGAGTCCCCAATTCCCAGTGAATCCCCCGGATCCGGAGCCGGGAAAAGGAGGGAATCATGGCGGGAGCCTGGGCTGGTTTTCCCTCTTTCCCCCCCCCCCAAAAAAAATCCATTGGGATTGGAAGATGGGATGATCCATCAGGGAATCCACGGAATTCCTCAGGGCCGGGAGGAGATCCCGGGAATTCCTGCTCCAGCCCCGAAGAGGAAGCAACGCAAGGAGATCCTTCCCGCCGCCGGGAAACGGCGCCGGAATTCCGGAGGCTCCCAACTCTCCCGGGTCTCTCTCTCCGATCCGGGATCGGGAGATCCCGATTTTCGGGAATCCTCGAGGGTGGGCGATTCCCAGGGGTGGGGGGGTCAGAGAAATCCAGGGAAAAGGGTTTGGGCTTTCCCTGTGGATGCAGCTGGGATTCCCAATTCCCCATTCCCAATTCCCAATTCCCCATTCCCAATTCCCAGTTCCCCATAACCAGTTCCCCATTCCCAATTCCCAGTTCCCAATTCCCAATTCCCACTTCCCAATTCCCCATTCCCACTTCCCAATTCCCCATTCCCAATTCCCCATTCCCAATTCCCAATTCCCCATTCCCAATTCCCAATTCCCAATTCCCAATTTCCTATTCCCAATTCCCAGTTCCCCATTCCCAATTCCCAGTTCCCCATTCCCCATTCCCAGTTCCCAATTCCCAATTCCCAATTCCCAGTTCCCCAATCCCAATTCCCAGTTCCCAATTCCCAATTCCCAATTCCCAATTCCCAATTCCCAGTTCCCAATTCCCAATTCCCAGTTCCCCATTCCCAATTCCCCATTCCCAGTTCCCCATTCCCAGTTCCCAATTCCCAGTTCCCCATTCCCATTTCCCATTCCCACTTCCCCATTCCCAGTTCCCACTTCTCAATTCCCAGTTCCCAATTCCCAATTCCCCATTCCCCATTCCCAGTTCCCCATTCCCAATTCCCAATTCCCAATTCCCCATTCCCAGTTCCCAATTCCCAATTCCCAGTTCCCAATTCCCAATTCCCAGTTCCCAATTCCCAGTTCCCCATTCCCAATTCCCAGTTCCCCATTCCCAATTCCCAATTCCCAATTCCCAGTTCCCCATTCCCCATTTCCAGTTCCCAGTTCCCAATTCCCAATTCCCAGTTCCCAATTCCCAATTCCCCATTCCCAGTTCCCAGTTCCCAGTTCCCAATTCCCAGTTCCCAATTCCCAGTTCCCAATTCCCAATTCCCAGTTCCCAATTCCCAGTTCCCCATTCCCAATTCCCAATTCCCAGTTCCCAGTTCCCCATTCCCCATTCCCAGTTCCCAGTTCCCAGTTCCCAATTCCCAAATCCCAATTCCCAATTCCCAGTTCCCAATTCCCAATTCCCCATTCCCAATTCCCAGTTCCCAATTCCCAATTCCCCATTCCCAATTCCCAGTTCCCAATTCCCAGTTCCCCATTCCCAATTCCCAGTTCCCCATTCCCCATTCCCCAATTCCCAAATCCCCATTCCCCATTCCCCATTCCCATTACCGATCCCGATCCCATCCCTGATCCCATCCCCATTCCCAATCCCAATCTCTCTCATTCCAGGGCAGGAAATGGGAATGGAATTCCTGATCCCACCCGGATCCGTTCCCGTTTCCCAGCCTGGAATTCCTCGGGATTGGTTTTGTGTTTTTTTCTTATTTTTTTTCTTTTTTTTTTTTTTTCCCATGGATTTGGTTTCCCTGTGGGTCCCGGCCCCGCCAGGATTTTTCTGCAATTCCAGGGATTTTGGGAAATGGGATTCCATGGATTGCACAGAATCTTGGAATTGTTTGGGGTGGGAAAACTGGAAAAAAAAAAAAATGGAAGCCGTTCCCGATCCCATTCCCCGTTCCTGATCCCACCCTGATCCATTCCTGATCCCACTTGGCTCCATCTCCATTCCCCATTCCCAGTTCCCCATTCTCAATTCCCAATTCCCAATTCCCCATTCCCAGTTCCCCATTCTCAATTCCCAATTCCCAATTCCCCATTCCCAATTCCCAATTCCCAATTCCCCATTCCCAGTTCCCCATTCCCAGTTCCCCATTCCCAGTTCCCAATTCCCAATTCCCAATTCCCCATTCCCAGTTCCCCATTCCCAGTTCCCCATTCCCAATTCCCCATTCCCCATTCCCAATTCCCATTCCCGATCCCATTCCCATTCCCATTATTCCCGATCCCCATTCCCAGTTCCCCATTCCCCATTCCCAATTCCCTGTTCCCCCTTCCCAGTTCCCAATTCCCCAATTCCCAATTCCCAATTCCCAATTCCCAATTCCCAGTTCCCAATTCCCAGTTCCCCATTCCCAATTCCCCATTCCCAGTTCCCCATTCCCAATTCCCAGTTCCCCATTCCCCGTTCCCAATTCCCCATTCCCAATTCCCCATTCCCAGTTCCCCATTCCCAATTCCCAGTTCCCCATTCCCAGTTCCCAATTCCCCAATTCCCAATTCCCAATTCCCAATTCCCAATTCCCAATTCCCAATTCCCAGTTCCCAATTCCCAGTTCCCCATTCCCAATTCCCCATTCCCAGTTCCCCATTCCCAGTTCCCAGTTCCCCATTCCCAGTTCCCAATTCCCCATTCCCAGTTCCCCATTCCCAATTCCCAGTTCCCAATTCCCAATTCCCAATTCCCAGTTCCCAATTCCCAGTTCCCCATTCCCAATTCCCAGTTCCCCATTCCCCAATTCCCAATTCCCAATTCCCAATTCCCAATTCCCAGTTCCCAATTCCCAGTTCCCCATTCCCAATTCCCCATTCCCAGTTCCCCATTCCCAATTCCCAGTTCCCCATTCCCCGTTCCCAATTCCCCATTCCCAATTCCCCATTCCCAGTTCCCCATTCCCAATTCCCAGTTCCCCATTCCCAGTTCCCAATTCCCCAATTCCCAATTCCCAATTCCCAATTCCCAATTCCCAATTCCCAATTCCCAGTTCCCAATTCCCAGTTCCCCATTCCCAATTCCCCATTCCCAGTTCCCCATTCCCAGTTCCCAGTTCCCCATTCCCAGTTCCCAATTCCCCATTCCCAGTTCCCCATTCCCAATTCCCAGTTCCCAATTCCCAATTCCCAATTCCCAGTTCCCAATTCCCAGTTCCCCATTCCCAATTCCCAGTTCCCCATTCCCAGTTCCCAATTCCCCAATTCCCAATTCCCAATTCCCAATTCCCAATTCCCAATTCCCAATTCCCAGTTCCCAATTCCCAGTTCCCCATTCCCAATTCCCCATTCCCAGTTCCCCATTCCCAGTTCCCAGTTCCCCATTCCCAGTTCCCAATTCCCCATTCCCAGTTCCCCATTCCCAATTCCCAGTTCCCAATTCCCAATTCCCAATTCCCAGTTCCCAATTCCCAGTTCCCCATTCCCAATTCCCAGTTCCCCATTCCCCATTCCCCAATTCCCAAATCCCCATTCCCCATTCCCCATTCCCATTACCGATCCCGATCCCATCCCTGATCCCATCCCCATTCCCAATCCCAATCTCTCTCATTCCAGGGCAGGAAATGGGAATGGAATTCCTGATCCCACCTGGATCCGTTCCCGTTTCCCAGCCTGGAATTCCTCGGGATTGGTTTTGTGGTTTTTTTCTTTTTTTTTTTCCCATGGATTTGGTTTCCCTGTGGGTCCCGCCCCCACCGGGATTTCTCCGCAATTCCAGGGATTTGGGCAATGGGATTCCATGGATTGCACGGAATCCTGGAATTGTTTGGGGTGGGAAAACTGGGAAAAAAAAAAATGGAAGCCGTTCCCGATCCCATTCCCCGTTCCTGATCCTACCCTGATCCATTCCTGATCACACTTGGCTCCACCTCCATTCCCAGTTCCCCATTCCCAGTTCCCAGTTCCCAATTCCCCATTCCCCATTCCCAATTCCCAGTTCCCCATTCCCCATTCCCAATTCCCAGTTCCCCATTCCCAATTCCCAATTCCCAGTTCCCCATTCCCAATTCCCAGTTCCCCATTCCCAATTCCCAGTTCCCAATTCCCAATTCCCAATTCCCAATTCCCAATTCCCAGTTCCCCATTCCCCATTCCCAATTCCCAGTTCCCCATTCCCAGTTCCCAGTTCCCCATTCCCAATTCCCAATTCCCCATTCCCTGTTCCCCATTCCCAATTCCCAATTTCCCATTCCCAATTCCCAATTCCCAATTCCCAATCCCCAATTCCCAATTCCCAATTCCCAATTTCCCATTCCCAATTCCCAATTCCCAGTTCCCAATTCCCAATTCCCAATTCCCAGTTCCCAATTCCCATTCCCAATTCCCAGTTCCCAATTCCCAGTTCCCCATTCCCAATTCCCATTCCCAGTTTCCAATTCCCAATTCCCAATTCCCCAATTCCCAATTCCCAATTCCCAATTCCCAATTCCCTCTTCCCAATTCCCAGTTCCCCATTCCCACTTCCCCATTCCCAATTCCCAATTCCCAATTCCCAATTCCCAATTCCCAATTCCCTCTTCCCCATTCCCAGTTCCCAGTTCCCAATTCCCAGTTCCCCATTCCCAATTCCCAGTTCCCCATTCCCACTTCCCCATTCCCAGTTCCCAGTTCCCAATTCCCAATTTCCAATTCCCCATTCCCCATTCCCCATTCCCAATTCCCATTCCCAGTTCCCCATTCCCAATTCCCAATTCCCAATTCCCCATTCCCAATTCCCAATTCCCCATTCCCAATTCCCCATTCCCAGTTCCCCATTCCCAATTCCCAATTCCCAGTTCCCAATTCCCCATTCCCCATTCCCCATTCCCAGTTCCCAATTCCCCATTCCCCATTCCCCATTCCCAGTTCCCAATTCCCATTCCCAGTTCCCCATTCCCAATTCCCAATTCCCAATTCCCAGTTCCCAATTCCCAATTCCCAATTCCCAATTCCCAGTTCCCAATTCCCAATTCCCAGTTCCCACTTCCCCATTCCCAGTTCCCAATTCCCAATTCCCAATTCCCAATTCCCAATTCCCAATTCCCAATTCCCCATTCCCAATTCCCAATTCCCAATTCCCAATTCCCAATTCCCAATTCCCCATTCCCAATTCCCCAATTCCCAATTCCCCATTCCCAATTCCCAATTCCCAATTCCCAATACCCATTCCCATCCCCATTCCCCATTCCCCAATTCCCAATTCCCAATTCCCTATTTCCCAGTTCCCAATTCCCCATTCCCAATTCCCAATTCCCAATTCCCAGTTCCCCATTCCCAATTCCCATTACCGATCCCGATCCCATCCCTGATCCCATCCCCATTCCCAATCCCAATCTCTCTCATTCCAGGGCAGGAAATGGGAACGGAATTCCTGATCCCACCCGGATCCGTTCCTGTTTCCCAGCCTGGAATTCCTCGGGATTGGTTTTGTGGTTTTTTTTTTTTTTTTCTTTTTTTCTTTTTTTTTTTTTCCCATGGATTTGGTTTCCCTGTGGGTCCCGGCCCCGCCGGGATTTCTCCGCAATTCCAGGGATTTGGGCAATGGGATTCCATGGATTGCATGGAATCTTGGAATTGTTTGGGGTGGGAAAACTGGGAAAAAAAAAAATGGACGCCGTTCCCGATCCCATTCCTCATTCCTGATCCCACCCTGATCCATTCCTGATCCCACCTGGCTCCATCTCCATTCCCAATTCCCAATTCCCCATTTCCAGTTCCCCATTCCCAATTCCCAATTCCCAATTCCCCATTCCCAGTTCCCAGTTCCCAGTTCCCAATTCCCAGTTCCCAATTCCCAATTCCCAATTCCCAATTCCCAATTCCCCATTCCCCATTCCCAGTTCCCCATTCCCAATTCCCCATTCCCAATTCCCCATTCCCAATTCCCAATTCCCAATTCCCCATTCCCAGTTCCCAGTTCCCAGTTCCCAGTTCCCCATTCCCCATTCCCAATTCCCAATTCCCAATTCCCAGTTCCCAGTTCCCAATTCACAGTTCCCAATTCCCAATTCCCCATTCCCAATTCCCAATTCCCAATTCCCAATTCCCCATTCCCAGTTCCCAATTCCCAATTCTCAGTTCCCCATTCCCAGTTCCCAATTCCCAATTCCCAGTTCCCCATTCCCAGTTCCCAGTTCCCAATTCCCAGTTCCCAGTTCCCCATTCCCAGTTCCCAATTCCCAATTCCCAGTTCCCAATTCCCATTCCCCATTCCCCATTCCCAATTCCCAATTCCCAGTTCCCCATTCCCAGTTCCCAATTCCCAATTCCCAGTTCCCCATTCCCAGTTCCCAGTTCCCAATTCCCAGTTCCCAGTTCCCCATTCCCATTCCCCATTCCCCATTCCCAATTCCCAATTCCCAGTTCCCCATTCCCAGTTCCCAATTCCCAATTCCCAGTTCCCAATTCCCAGTTCCCAATTCCCAATTCCCAGTTCCCCATTCCCAATTCCCAATTCCCAATTCCCAATTCCCAATAACCAATTCCCAATTCCCAGTTCCCCATTCCCACTTCCCAATTCCCCATTCCCAATTCCCCATTCCCAATTCCCAATTCCCAGTTCCCCATTCCCAATTCCCAGTTCCCAATTCCCAATTCCCCATTCCCAATTCCCAGTTCCCCATTCCCAATTCCCAATTCCCAGTTCCTCATTCCCAATTCCCAGTTCCCCATTCCCAATTCCCCATTCCCAATTCCCAGTTCCCCATTCCCAATTCCCAATTCCCAATCCCCAATTCCCAATCCCCAATTCCCAGTTCCCAGTTCCCCATTCCCAATTCCCAATTCCCCATTCCCAATTCCCAGTTCCCAATTCCCCATTCCCAGTTCCCCATTCCCAGTTCCCAATTCCCCATTCCCAGTTCCCCATTCCCCATTCCCAATTCCCACTTCCCAATTCCCCATTCCCAGTTCCCCATTCCCAATTCCCAATTCCCAGTTCCCCATTCCCAATTCCCCATTCCCAATTCCCAGTTCCCAATTCCCAATTCCCAATTCCCCATTCCCCATTCCCACTTCCCAATTCCCAATTCCCAGTTCCCAGTTCCCCATTCCCAGTTCCCAATTCCCAGTTCCCAATTCCCAATTCCCAGTTCCCAATTCCCAATTCCCCATTCCCAATTCCCAATTCCCCATTCCCCATTCCCAGTTCCCCATTCCCAATTCCCAATTTCCAATTCCCAGTTCCCAGTTCCCAATTCCCAGTTCCCAATTCCCAGTTCCCAATTCCCCATTCCCAATTCCCAGTTCCCAATTCCCCATTCCCAATTCCCAGTTCCCAATTCCCAATTCCCAATTCCCCATTCCCACTTCCCCATTCCCAGTTCCCCATTCCCCATTCCCAGTTCCCCATTCCCAATTCCCAGTTCCCCATTCCCAACTCCCAATTCCCAATTCCCCATTCCCAATTCCCATTCCCATTCCCATTATTCCCGATCCCATTCCCAATCCCCGAATCCCGACCCTCTGGCACCGGGAGCCGTTCCCTGCTCTGCCATTCCAGGCCCTTTTCCCAAATCCCTCCCCAGCTCTCCTGGGATTGGATCCAGCCCCATCCCAGCTCCTCTCCGGGAAGGAATTTCGGGATCCAGGGGCTTCCCTGGGAATTGGGGACTCCAGGAAGGGTCTCCCTTCCCTTTTCCCAGCCCCGAATTCCATAAAAATCCCACAATTCCAGGCCAGGGGTGACCCCAAAGCCGCTCCAGAGATTTTTTTTTTCCAGCCGGGATTTTTTTTTCCAGCTGGGATTTTTTTTCCCAGAGATTTTTTCCCCAGAGATTTTATTTTTCCAGAGATTTTGTTTTCCCAGCCGGGATTTTGTTTTTCCCAGCCAGGATTTTTTTCCCAGTGATTTTGTTTTTCCAGAGATTTTTTTTTCCCAGAGATTTTTTTCCAGAGATTTTTTTCCCAGAGATTTTATTTTTCCAGCGATTTTGTTTTTCCAGCTGGGATTTTGTTTTCCCAGCCGGGATTTTTTTTTCCAGAGATTTTTTTTTCCCAGAGATTTTATTTTTCCAGAGATTTTGTTTTCCCAGCTGGGATTTTGTTTTTCCCGCCAGGATGTTTTTCTGGCCAGGATGTTTTTTCCAGCTGGGATTTTTTTTTCCCCAGAGATTTTTTTTTTCCCAGAGATTTTTCCCAGCGATTTTGTTTTTCCAGAGATTTTTTCCCCAGATTTTTTTTTCCCAGCGATTTTGTTTTCCCAGAGATTTTATTTTTCCAGAGATTTTTTTTTCCCAGCCAGGATTTTTTTTCCTGCCGGGATTTTTTTTTTTTCCAGAGATTTTTTTTTTTCCCAGAGATTTTTTCCAGAGATTTTTCCCTGAGTTTTCTTTCCCAGAGATTTTTTTTCCCCAGCGATTTTGTTTTTCCAGAGATTTTTTTTTTTTTCCAGCTGGGATTTTTTTTCCCAGAGATTTTTTTCCCAGAGATTTTATTTTTCCAGAGATTTTGTTTTCCCAGCTGGGATTTTTTTCCAGAGATTTTTTTCCCAGCGATTTTTTTTCCCAGAGATTTTTTTTCCCAGAGATTTTTTCCCAGAGATTTTTTTTCCAGCGATTTTATTTTTCCAGAGATTTTGTTTTCCCAGCCAGGATTTTGTTTTTCCAGAGATCTTTTTCCCAGAGATTTTTTTCCCAGAGATTTTATTTTTCCAGAGATTTTGTTTTTCCAGCTGGGAATTTTTTTCCAGAGATTTTTTTTTACAGAAATTTTTTCCCAGAGATTTTTTTTCCCAGAGATTTTTTTTTTCCCAGAGATTTTTTGTTTTCCCAGCCGGGATTTTGTTTTTCCCAGCCAGGATTTTTTTCCCAGCCGGGATTTTTTTTCCCAGAGATTTTTTTCCCCAGACATTTTTTTCCCAGCGATTTTGTTTTTCCCAGAGTTTTTTTCCCAGAGAATTTTTTTTCCCAGAGATTTTATTTTTCCAGAGATTTTGTTTTCCCAGCCGGGATTTTGTTTTTCCCAGCCAGGATGTTTTTTCCAGCCAGGATTTTTTTTCCCAGAGATTTTTACCCAGAGATTTTTTTTTCCCAGCGATTTTATTTTTCCAGAGATTTTGTTTTCCCAGCTGGGTTTTTGTTTTTCCCAGCCAGGATTTTTTTTCCAGCCGGGATTGTTTTTTTTCCAGAGATTTTTTTTCCAGAGATTTTTATCCCAGAGATTTTTTTTTCCCAGAGATTTTATTTTTCCAGAGATTTTGTTTTTCCCAGCCAGGATTTTTTTTCCCAGAGATTTTTTTTTCCCAAAGATTTTTTTCCCAGAGATTTTATTTGTCCAGAGATTTTGTTTTCCCAGCCGGGATTTTGTTTTTCCCAGCCAGGATTTTTTTTCCAGCCGGAATTTTGTTTTTCCAGAGATTTTTTCCCAGAGATTTTTTCCCAGAGTTTTTTTCCCTGAGATTTTTTCCCCGAGTTTTTTTTCCCAGAGTTTTTTTCCCCAGAGTTTTTTTTCCCAGAGATTTTATTTTTCCAGAGATTTTGCTTTCCCAGCCAGAATTTTGTTTTTCCCAGCCAGGATTTTTTTTCCAGCCGGGATTTTTTTTTCCCAGAGATTTTTTTCCCAGCGATTTTGTTTTTCCAGAGATTTTTTTTTTTTTTCCAGCTGGGATTTTTTTTTCCCAGAGATTTTTTTTTCCCAAAGATTTTTTTCCCAGAGATTTTATTTTTCCAGAGATTTTGTTTTCCCAGCCGGGATTTTGTTTTTCCCAGCCAGGATTTTTTTTCCAGCCGGGATTTTTTTTTCCAGAGATTTTTTTCCCAGAGATTTTTTCCCAGAGTTTTTTTTTCCCAGAGACTTTTTTTTTCCCAGCGATTTTGTTTTTCCCAGAGATTTTATTTTTCCAGAGATTTTGTTTTTCCAGCTGGGATTTTGTTTTTCCCAGCCAGGATGTTTTTTCCAGCCGGGATTTTTTTTTCCAGAGATTTTTTTTATCCCAGAGATTTTTTTTCCCAGAGATTTTTTCCAGAGATTTTTTTCCCAGAGATTTTGTTTTCCCAGAGATTTTTTTCCCAGAGATTTTATTTTTCCAGAGATTTTTTCTTTTTTTCCAGCTGGGATTTTTTTTCCCAGAGATTTTATTTTTCCACAGATTTTGTTTTCCCAGCCAGGATTTTGTTTTTCCCAGCCAGGATTTTTTTTCCCAGAGTTTTTTTTTTCCCAGAGATTTTTTTTCCCAGAGATTTTTTTCCCAGCGATTTTGTTTTTCCAGCGATTTTTTTTTCCCAGAGATTTTTTTTCCCAGAGATTTTTTCCCAGAGATTTTGTTTTTCCAGAGATTTTGTTTTCCCGGCCGGGATTTTGTTTTTCCCAGCCAGGATTTTTTTTTCCAGCTGGGATTTTTTTTCCCAGAGATTTTATTTTTCCAGAGATTTTGTTTTCCCAGCCGGGATTTTTTTTCCAGCCGGGATTTTTTTCCCAGAGATTTTTTTTTTCCCAGAGATTTTTTTCCAGACATTTTTTTCCCACAGATTTTGTTTTTCCAGAGATTTTGTTTTTCCAGCTGGGAATTTCTTCCCAGAGGAGATTTTTTTTCCCAGAGATTTATTTTATTCCGGAGCCCGGCCGGGATTTCGGGAATCCCCGCGCCGCTCCCGGGGCGGGAACGCCAACAAAACCGGGAAAACGGGAAAAAAAAAAACGGGAACGCGGCAAAATCCCCGGGAAAATGGGAAAAAAAAACCGGGAACGCGGCAAAATCCCCGGGAAAATGGGAAAAAAAACCGGGAACGCGGCAAAATCCCCGGGAAAATGGGAAAAAAAAAACCGGGAACGCGGCAAAATCCCCGGGAAAACGGGAAAAAAAAAAAAAACGGGAACGCGGCAAAATCCCCGGGAAAATGGGGGAAAAAAACCGGGAACGCGGCAAAATCCCCGGGAAAACGGGAAAAAAACCGGGAACGCGGCAAAATCCCCGGGAAAATGGGAAAAAAACCCGGGAAAGCGGCAAAATCCCCGGGAAAACGGGGAAAAAAAAAAACCGGGAACGCGGCAAAATTCCCGGGAAAAAAAATCCCGGCGGAAAAAAAAAATCCCCGGGAACCGGGAGGGACCGGGCCGGTACCGGGAGCACCGGGAGAGGGAACCGGAGCCCGGAATTCCCACCGGGACACGGCTCCGGGAACACCGGGAGCAGAACCGGGAGGGGCTGGACCGGTACCGGGAACAGAACCGGGAACAGAACCGGGAACAGAACCGGGAACAGAACCGGGAACAGAACCAGGAGCACCGGGAGGGGTTGGACCGGTACCGGGAGCACCGGGAACAGAACCGGGAACAGAACCGGGAACAGAACCGGGAGCAGCACCAGGAGCAGCACCGGGAACAGAACTGGGAACAGAACCGGGAGTACTGGGAGGGGCTGGACCGGTACCGGGAGGAGAACCGGGAACAGAACCGGGAACAGAACCGGGAACTGAACCGGGAACTGAACCGGGAGCAGAACCGGGAACAGAACCGGGAGCACCGGGAGGGGCTGGACTGGTACCAGGAGTAGCAGTGGGAGCAGAACCGGGAGCAGAACCGGGAACAGAACTGGGAATAGAACCGGGAACAGAAGCGGGAACAGAACCGGGAATAGAACCGGGAACAGAAGCGGGAACAGAACCGGGAGCAGAACCGGGAGCAGAACCGGGAACAGAAGCGGGAACAGAACCGGGAGCAGAACCGGGAGCAGAACCGGGAACAGAACCGGGAATAGAACCGGGAACAGAAGCGGGAACAGAACCGGGAGCAGAACCGGGAGCAGAACCGGGAACAGAACCGGGAACAGAACCGGGAGCAGAACCGGGAACAGAACCGGGAACAGAACCGGGAGCAGCACCAGGAGCAGAACCGGGAACAGAACCGGGAACAGAAGCGGGAACAGAACCGGGAACAGAACCGGGAACAGAACCGGGAGCAGAACCGGGAACAGAAGCGGGAACAGAACCGGGAACAGAACCGGGAGCACCGGGGGAGGCCAGGCCGGCACCGGGAGAACTGAGAACAGAACCGGGAGGGGCTGGACTGGTACCGGGAGCAGCACCGGGAACAGAACTGGGAGTAGAACCGGGAGCAGAACCGGGAACAGAACCGGGAGCAGCACGGGGAGCAGCACCGGGAAGAACTCCGGGAGTACCGGGAACACCGGGAGCACCGGGAGGGGCCGGGCCGGCACCGGGAACACCGGGAGCAACACCGGGAACACCGGGAGAGGCCGGGCCGGCACCGGGAACCGCCCCCGGAGCTCCGGCCCCGCCCTCCCAGCCCGCTCCGCCTGCCCAGAGCGGCGGGAGCGGCACCGGGAGGAGCGGCGGGAACACCGAGAGTACCGGGAACACCGGGAGAGACCGGGCTGGCACCGGGAACACCAGGAGCAGAACCGGGAGGAGCACCGGGAGCACCGGGAGGAACACCGGGAGCACCGGCAGGAGCACCGGGAGCAGCACCGGGAGGATCACCGGGAGCACCGGGAGGATCACCGGGAGCAGCACCGGGAGCAGCACCGGGAGCAGCACCGGGATGTCGCAGGAAGCGCTGCGGAGCCCCCTGCGCCGCCTGAGCGGGCGGATGGATCGGTACCGGCCGGGCCGGGACTCCTCCGACAGGTGAGACCGACACCGGAACCGGCACCGGAACCGGCACCGGGAAGGGAGAACGGGGAGGCACCGGGATGCCACGTGGAGCGGTCCCGGGGGGCGGGGGAAAGAGCTGGGGAGGGGGTGGGGAACCGGGACCGGGACCGGGACCGAGCACCGGAACCGGCCCGGGATGGGGGAGAGGGGCTGGGGAACCGGGACCGGGCACCGGAACCGGCCCCGGGATGGGGGAGAGGGGCTGGGGAACCGGGACCGAGCACCGGAACCGGCCCGGGATGGGGGAGAGGGGCTGGGGAACCGGGACCGGGACCGGGCACCGGAACCGGAATGGGGGAGAGGGGCTGGGGAACCGGGACCGGGCACCGGAACCGGCCCGGGATGGGGGAGAGGGGCTGGGGAACCGGGACCGGGCACCGGAACCGGCCCGGGATGGTGGAGAGGGGCTGGGGAACCGGGACCGGGCACCGGAACCGGCACCGGAATGGGGGAGAGGGGCTGGGGAACCGGGACCGGGCACCGGAACCGGCCCCGGGATGGGGGACAGGGGCTGGGGAACCGGGACCGGGCACCGGAACCGGCCCGGGATGGGGGAGAGCGGCTGGGGAACCGGGACCGGGCACCGGAACCGGGCACCGGAACCGGCCCGGGATGGGGGAGAGGGGCTGGGGAACCGGAACCGGGCAACGGAACCGGCCCCGGGATGGGGGTCCGGGCTTTGGGGAACCGGGACCGGGCACCGGGAATGGTCCCGGGGTGGGGGTCCGGACTTTGGGGAACCGGGGCAGCACCGGGGAGAATCCCGGGGTTCGGGTTCGGGTCCGGGTCCGGTCGCCGGGGTTTTCCCGGGGGAGAAAAGGGCGGGGGGGTGGCTCGGTCCGGGCACCGGAGGTGCGGACCGGGACCGGGGTACGGGGACCCAGAACCGGGCACCGGGGCTGTCCAGAGTTTGGGGAACCGGGACCGGGACCTGGGGATCCAGAACCGGGCACCGGAACCGGCCCGGGATGGGGCGGGGGAGCGGGGTCCGGGCACCGGGGGAGAGCCCCGAGCTGGGGAGACCGGGACAGCCCCGGGGCTGGGGGTCGAGAACCGGAGCTGACCCGGAGGTGGGGACCGGGACCGGGACCGGGACCGGGACCTGGGGACCCAGAACTGAGCACCGGGGCTGCCCCGAGTCGGGGGAACCGGGACCTGGAGCTGCCCCGAATTTGGGGAACCGGGACCCGGGTACCCAGAACCGGGACCCGGGGAGCCAGAACCGGGACCCGGGTACCCAGAACCGGGACCCAGGGATTCAGAACCGAGACCCGGGGATCCAGAACCGGGACCCGGGCACCTAGAACCGGGACCTGGGGATTCAGAACCGGGACCCGGGTACCCAGAACCGGGACCCGGGGATCCAGAACCGGGACCTGGGGATTCAGAACCGGGACCCGGGTACCCAGAACCGGGACCCGGGTACCCAGAACCGGGACCTGGGGATCCAGAACCGGGACCTGGGGATTCAGAACCGGGATCCGGGTACCCAGAACCGGGACCTGGGGATCCAGAACCGGGACCTGGGGATCCAGAACTGGGACCCGAGGATCCAGAACCGGGACCCGGGGATCCAGAACCGGTACCGGGTACCCAGAACCGTGACCCGGGTACCCAGAACCGAGCACCGGCGCTGCCCCGGGCGTGGCCGGGGTCAGAGTCTCGCTCCTGCCCGCGGTCCGGTCCGGTCCGGTCCGGTCCGGTCCCGGGTTCTTTTGTCGCCGTCCCCGCTGCCCGGAGCCCCCCCCCGCCCCGGCCCGGTTCGGTCCGGTCCGGTCCGGTCCCGGGGCGGTGTCCCCGGGCTGGGCGGGGCGCGGCTGAGTCACCGGGAGCGGAAACCGGGAGCGGTTGCATCAGAAGACGGCGAGGGAAAACTGCCGGGGCGGCTGGGGAACCGGTACCGGAGCCAGAACCGGAACCGGGATCCAGAACCGGGACCTGGGGAGCCAGAAGCGGGACCTGGGGATCCAGAACCGGGACGGGGGAGCCAGAACCGGGCACCGGGGAGGCAGAACCGGGACCGGGGATCAGAACCGGTACCGGGAGCCAGAACCGGTACCGGGGAGCCAGAACTGGGACCGGGGATCAGAACCGGGACCCGGGGAGCCAGAACCGGGACCTGGGGATCCTGAATCGGGACTGGGAGGGATCCAGAACCGGGACCCTGGGGATCCAGAACTGGTACCAAAGAGCCAGAACCGGGACAGGGGAGCCAGAACCGGTACCGGGGATCAGAACCGGTACCGGGAGCCAGAACCGGTACCGGGATCCAGAACCGGTACCGGAGCCAGAACCGGTACCGGGAGCCAGAACCGGGACCGGGATCCAGAATCGGTACCGGGATCCAGAACCGGGACCTGGAGCCAGAACCGGGACCGGGGATCAGAACCGGGACCTGGGGATCCAGAACCGGGACAGGGGAGCCAGAACCGGGACCGGGGAGCCAGAACCGGGACCCGGGGAGCCAGAACCGGGACTCGGGGAGCCAGAACCGGGACCGGGGAGCCAGAACCGGGACCGGGGAGCCAAGACCGGGACCGGGGAGCCAGAACCGGGACCGGGATCCAGAACCGGTACCGGGAGCCAGAACTGGGCACCGGGGATCCAGAACTGGGACCGGGGATCCAGAACCGGGACCCTGGGGATCAGAACCGGGACCGAGGAGCCAGAACCGGGACCGGGATCCAGAACCGGGACCGGGGATCAGAACCGGGACCCTGGGGATCCTGAACCGGTACCGGCGAGCCAGAACCGGGACCCTGGGGAGCCAGAACCGGGACTCGGGGACCCAGAACCGGGACCTTGGGGCTGCCCCGAGTTTGGGGAACCAGGACCAGGACCCGGAAAATGGGATTTTTCCCATTCCCCCAAAAACCCAAAATCCCTTCAATCCCCAGCAGCACGGAAAGAGAAGACGATCCCGGCCCCAGCGGCTCCCCGGCTCCATCCTCTCCATCCTCTCCATCCTCTCCATCTTCCTCCTCCTCCTCCTCCTCCTCCTGCTCCTCGCCGGGGCTGCAGGCGGAGCTGCTCTGCCCGGTCTGTCGCGATCCTTTCCGCGACGCCGTCACCAGAACCAGGACCCGGGGATGCAGAACCGGGGCCTAGGGAGCCAGAACCGGGACCCTGGGGATCCAGAACTGGACCCGGGGACCCAGAACCGGGACCTGGGGATCCTGAACCGGGACCGGGGAGCCAGAACCGGGACCTGGGGAATCAGAACCGGGCACCAGGGCAGCATCGAATTTTGGGAAACGGGACTTGGGGATGCAGAAAATGGGATTTTTCCCATTCCCCCAAAAACCCCAAATCCCTTCAATCCCCAGCAGCAGCAGCAGCGTGGAAAGAGAAGACGATCCCGGCCCCAGCGGCTCCCCGGCTCCATCCTCTCCATCCTCCTCCTCCTCCATCCTCCTCCATCCTCCTCCTCCATCCTCCTCCTCCATCCTCCTCCTCCATCCTCCTCCATCCTCCTCCTCCATCCTCCTCCATCCTCCTCCTCCTCCATCCTCCTCCTCCATCCTCCTCCATCCTCCTCCATCCTCCTCCATCCTCCTCCATCCTCCTCCATCCTCCTCCTCCTCCATCCTCCTCCATCCTCCTCCTCCTCCATCCTCCTCCATCCTCCTCCATCCTCCTCCATCCTCCTCCTCCATCCTCCTCCATCCTCCATCCTCCTCCATCCTCCTCCTCCATCCTCCTCCATCCTCCTCCATCCTCCTCCATCCTCCTCCTCCATCCTCCTCCATCCTCCATCCTCCTCCATCCTCCTCCTCCATCCTCCTCCATCCTCCTCCATCCTCCTCCATCCTCCTCCATCCTCCTCCTCCATCCTCCTCCTCCATCCTCCTCCTCCATCCTCCTCCATCCTCCATCCTCCTCCTCCATCCTCCTCCTCCATCCTCCTCCATCCTCCATCCTCCTCCTCCATCCTCCTCCATCCTCCTCCTCCATCCTCCTCCATCCTCCCCCATCCTCCTCCATCCTCCTCCTCCATCCTCCTCCATCCTCCCCCATCCTCCTCCATCCTCCTCCATCCTTCCCCATCCTCCTCCTCCTCCTTCTCCTCCAGTACCGAGACCCGGGGATCCAGTACCGGAACCGGGGGAATCCAGAATTGTGCACCGGGGGATCCAGTACCGGGACCTGGGGTTGCCCCGAGTTTGGGGAACCGGGACTCGGGGATCCAGAATTGGGCACCGGGGATCCAGAACCACGACCTGGGGATCCAGAACCGGGACCTGGGGAATCAGAACCGGGCACCGGGGATCCAGAACTGGGACCCGGGGACCCAGAACCGGGCACCGGGGACCTAAAACCGGGCACCGGGGACCCAGAACCGGGATCTGGGGAATCAGAACCGGGCACCAGGGCAGCATCGAATTTGGGAAACGGGACTTGGGGATGTAGAAAATGGGATTTTTCCCATTCCTCCAAAAACCCCAAAAACCCCAAATCCCTTCAATCCCCAGCAGCAGCAGCACCGTGGAAGGAGAAGACGATCCCGGCCCCAGCGGCTCCCCGGCTCCATCCTCTCCATCTTCCTCCTCCTCTCCATCCTCCTCACCAGAACCGGGACCCGGGGAATCAGAACCGGGACCCGGGGCTGCCCCGAGTTTGGGGAACCAGGACCAGGACCCGGAAAATGGGATTTTTCCCAATCCCCCAAAAACCCCAAAAACCCCAAATCTCTTTAATCCCCAGCAGCAGCACCGTGGAAGGAGAAGACGATCCCGGCCCCAGCGGCTCCCCGGCTCCATCCTCCTCTTCCTCTCCATCCTCCTCCTCCTCCTCCTCACCAGAAGCGGGACCAGGGGAATCAGAACCGGGACCTTGGGGCTGCCCCGAGTTTGGGGAACCGGGACTTGGGGATGCAGAAAATGGGATTTTTCCCATTCCCCCAAAAACCCCAAAAACCCAAAATCTCTTTAATCCCCAGCAGCATGGAAAGAGAAGACGATCCCGGCCCCAGCGGCT
The DNA here is from genome assembly GCA_016584745.2 of Phylloscopus trochilus trochilus. Taxonomy (NCBI): domain Eukaryota; kingdom Metazoa; phylum Chordata; class Aves; order Passeriformes; family Phylloscopidae; genus Phylloscopus; species Phylloscopus trochilus. The sequence continues at coordinate 46,683 of WQNJ02000187.1, forward strand.
CCCCGGCTCCATCCTCTCCATCCTCTCCATCCTCCTCCTCCTCCTCCTCCTCCTCATCCTCCTCCTCCTCCTCCTCACCAGAACCGGGACCTTGGGGCTGCCCCAAGTTTGGGGAACCGGGACCCGGTGATCCAGAACCGGGACCTGGGGCTGCCCTGGGACTTGGGGATCCAGAAAATGGGATTTTTCCCATTCCCCCAAAAACCCCAAATCCCTTCAATCCCCCAGCAGCAGCAGCACCGTGGAAGGAGAAGACGATCCCGGCCCCAGCGGCTCCCCGGCTCCATCCTCTCCATCTTCCTCCATCCTCTCCATCCTCCTCCTCCTCCTCCATCCTCCTCCTCCTCACCAGAACCGGGACCTGGGGAATCAGAACCGGGACTCGGGGATCCAGAACCGAGCACCGGGGATCCAGAACCGGGACCCTGGGGATTCAGAACCGGACCCGGGGACCCAGAACCGGGACCTGGGGGTGCCCCGAATTTGGGGAACCAGGACCGGGACCCGGAAAATGGGATTTTTCCCAATCCCCCAAAAACCCCAAAAACCCCAAATCTCTTCAATCCCCAGCAGCAGCACGGAAAGAGAAGACGATCCCGGCCCCAGCGGCTCCCCGGCTCCATCCTCTCCATCCTCCTCCTCCTCCTCCTCCTCCTCCTCCTCCTCCTGCTCCTCGCCGGGGCTGCAGGCGGAGCTGCTCTGCCCGGTCTGTCGCGATCCTTTCCGCGACGCCGTCACTCTCGGCTGCGGCCACAATTTCTGCCGGGGCTGCCTGGGCCGGGCCTGGCAGGGGGAGCAGCTCCTGCGCCGCCCCTGCCCGCTCTGCAGGTGAGAAACGCTCTTAAAAAAAATTTTTTGGAGAATTTTGGAGGCTTTTTTTAAAAAAAAAAAACCGAATTTTTTAAGGTTGTGTTGCTGATTTGGCCGGGGAAAAACAAACAAACAAACAAACAAACAAAAACGCCACCCCCAAAAAAATCAGCTTTGCTGAAATCGGATAAAATTTAGAGGATGGTTAAGATTCTCCACAAATCTCCCTCCACACAAAGAAATCCCAAATCCCGATGAATTCTCCATAAATCCTCCCCCGAAAAACCAAAAAAACCCAAAAAACAATAAAAAATAAACAAAGAAACAAAAAACCCAAATCTCCAAAAACCCCAAATCTCCAAAAAACCCCAAATCCCAAAAAACCTGCAGAAATCCCAAAAAAAAACCCCAAATCCCCCATAACCCCCAAAAAACCCAAATCCCAATAAGTTCTCCACAAATCCCAAAAAATCCCAAATCCCCAAAAACCCTAAAATCCCAAATCCCAATAAATTCTCCACAGATCCCGAGAAAAAGCCCAAATCCCCAAAAAATCCCAAATCTGAAAAAACCTCCACAAATCCTAAAAAATTCTCCACAAATCCCAAAAAACCCCGAACCCCAAATCCCAAGATCCCGAATCCCAAAAAATTCTCCACAATTCCCCAGAAAAACACCCAAAAACCCCAAATCCCAAATAATCCCAAAAGCCCCCAAAAAATCCCAAATGCCAAGAAACCTGCGCCAATCCCCCCAAAAAATCCCAAATCTCCAAAACCCCCAAATCCCAAATCCCAATAAATTCCCCACAAATCCCAAAAAAACCTGCACAATCCCAAAAAAATCCCAAATCCCCAAAAACCCCCAAATCCCAATAAATTCTCCGCAAATCCCCAGAAAAATCCAAAATCCCCAAATCCCAAACAACCCCAAAAACCCCCAAAAAACCCCAAATCCCGATAAATTTTCCACAAATCCCAAAAGAAACCCAAACCCCCAAAACCCCAAATCCCAATAAATTCTCCACAAATCCCAAAAGAAACCCAAACCCCCAAAACCCCAAATCCCAATAAATTCTCCACAAATCCCCAGAAAAATCCAAAACCCCCAAATCCCAAACAACCCCAAAAACCCCCCAAAAATCCCCAAATCCCGATAAATTCTCTCTGCAAATCCCAAAAAACCCCAAAACCCCTAAAATAAAAAAACCCCAAAAATCCCAAATCCCGAGGAACTCTCGGGTCGACGTTCGGATTTTGGTGAATCGATAAAAACGTGAAAAAAGGTTAAAAAAATGCTAAAAAACGGCGAACGACGAATGTTAATAAATAAATATAAATAAAGATAAAGAAATAAAGATAAAGAAATAAATAATTAAAAAAGAAATCCAAATAAAGATAAATAAATAAAGATAAATAAAGAAATAATTAAATAAAGAAATAGATAAAAATAACTAAGGATAAATAAATAACTATAAATAAAGAAACAATTAAAAATATAAATAAATAAATAAATAAGGATAAATAAATAAATACAGATAAATAAATAAATAAATAAATAAAATAAGCATAAATAAATAATAAAGATAAATAAAGATAAAGAAATAAAGATAAATAAATACATAAAAATAAATAAAGATAAATAAATAAATAAATGAAATAAAAAATTAATAAAATAAATAAAAATAAAAATAATTAAATAATAAAAATAACTAAAATAAATTAAATAAATATAAATAAATGTAAATAAAAATAAATGATAAAAATAAGTAAAGATAAATAAAGATAAATAAATAAAGATAAATAAATAAAAATAAAGAAAACTAAATTTAAATAAATAAATAAATAAATAAATAAATATAAACAAACAAACACATATTAAAAATAATTTAAAAAATATTTTAAAAATCATTTTTACAAACCAAAATGCACCAATCGGCAGGGAGAGCTCCTCGGCGGCCGAGCTGCGCGTCAACCACACCCTGGAGACGCTGGTGGGGCGGCTGCTGCGGGAGGGGGCTCAGCGCCGGCACCGCCCCGGCACCGGCACCGGCACCGGCAGCGCCGAGCTCTGCCCGCGGCACCGCCAGCGGCACCGGTGGGTTATGGCCGTTAATGCACGTTTTTATTATACAATCATTTCATTCCATTTCATATTACTTTATTTCATTTTGTTTTTATTTTATTTTGCTTTATTTCATTTTATTTCATTTTATTTTACTTTATTTTATTTTATTTCATTTTATTTCATTTTTATTTTATTTTATTTTACTTTATGTCATTTTATTTCATTTTTATTTTATTTTATTTCATTTCATTTTATTTTACTTTACTTCATTTTATTTCATTTTATTTCATTTTTATTTTATTTTATTTTATTTTATTTTATTTTATTTTATTTTATTTTACTTTATTTCATTTTATTTTATTTTATTTCATTTTTATTTTATTTTATTTTATTTTATTTTATTTTATTTTATTTTTGAAAATTCAATGTTATTTCAGATGGTAACAGAGCAGAGTCGGGGGTTGCTGTAAATGCACATTCACCAGTGGGTTATTGCCGTTAACGCACGGTGCAGAGCCGGATTTTATTTTATTTTATTTTATTTTATTTTATTTCATTTGTGAAAATTCAATATTTTCAGATGTTAATAGAGCAGAGACAGGGGTTGCTGTAAATGCACATTCACCAGTGGGTTATTGCCGTTAATGCACGGTGCAGAGCCGGATTTTATTTTATTTTATTTTATTTTATTTTATTTTATTTTATTTTATTTTATTTTATTTCCTTTTCTGTGTGAAAATTCAATGTTATTTCAGATGGTAACAGAGCAGAGTCGGGGGTTGCTGTAAATGCACATTCACCGGTGGGTTATTGCCGTTAATGCACGGCGCAGAGCCGGATTTTATTTTATTTTATTTTATTTTATTTTATTTTATTTTATTTTATTTATGAAAATTCAATGTTATTTCAGATGGTAACAGAGCAGAGTCGGGGGTTGCTGTAAATGCACATTCACCGGTGGGTTATTGCCATTAACGCACGGCGCAGAGCCGGATTTTATTTTATTTTATTTTATTTTATTTTATTTTATTTTATTTTATTTTATTTTATTTTATTTTATTTTATTTTATTTCCTTTGTGAAAATTCAATGTTATTTCAGATGGTAACAGAGCAGAGTCGGGGGTTGCTGTAAATGCACATTCACCGGTGGGTTATTGCCGTTAACGCACGGTGCAGAGCTGGATTTTATTTTATTTTATTTTATTTTATTTTATTTTATTTTATTTCCTTTTCTTTGTGAAAATTCAATATTTTCAGATGGTAACAGAGCAGAGACAGGGGTTGCTGTAAATGCACATTCACCGGTGGGTTATTGCCGTTAATGCACGGTGCAGAGCCCGATTTTATTTTATTTTATTTTATTTTATTTTATTTTATTTTATTTTATTTTATTTTAATTTTAATTTCTATTTTTATTTTTATTTTTATTTTTATTTTTATTTTATTTCCTTTTCTATGTGAAAATTCAATGTTATTTCAGATGGTAACAGAGCAGAGTCGGGGGTTGCTGTAAATGCACATTCACCGGTGGGTTATTGCCGTTAATGCACGGTGCAGAGCCGGATTTTATTTTATTTTATTTTATTTTATTTTATTTTATTTTATTTTATTTTATTTTATTTTATTTTATGTTGTGTTATGTTATGTTATTTTATTTTATGTTATTTTATTTTATTTTATTTTATTTTATTTTATGTTGTGTTATGTTATGTTATTTTATTTTATGTTATTTTATTTTATTTTATTTTAATTTATTATATTATTTTGTTTTACTTTATTTTATTTTATTTTATTTTATTTTGTTTTGTTTTATTTTACTTTATTTTATTTTATTTTATTTTATTTTATTTTACTTTATTTTACTTTATTTTATTTTACTTTATTTTATTTTATTTTATTTTATTTTATTTTATTTTACATTATTTTACTTTATTTTATTTTACTTTATTTTATTTTATTTTATTTTATTTTATTTTATTTTATTTTACTTTATTTTATTTTACTTTACTTTATTTTATTTTGTTTTATTTCATTTCATTTCATTTTACTTTATTTCATTTTATTTCATTTTTATTTTATTTTATGTTACTTTATTTTATTTTATTTTATTTCATTTCATTTCATTTCATTTCATTTCATTTCATTTCATTTCCTTTTATTTTATTTTACTTTATTTTATTTCATTTATTACCCCGCTCTAACCGTTCCCTTTCCCAGGTTTTTCTGCCTGGAGGAGCAGGAGCTGGCCTGCGGCTCCTGCCGCGGCGCCCGGCGGCACCGGGGACACCGGATCCGGGCGGTGCCGGAGGCGGCGGCGGATTTCAGGGTCAGGGGGGGATTTGGGGTGGAGAGTCCAGGAAAAGTCCCTAAAAAAATCCCTAAAAGATGGAAGTGTCCCAAATCCCTGAAAAAAAATCCCTAAAATCTGGAGGTGTCCCAAATCCATAAAAAAAAAAAATCCCTAAAAACTGCAGGTGTCCCTAAATCCCTAAAAGCTGGAGATGTCACAAATCCCTAAAAACTGGAGGTGTCACAAATTCCTAAAACCTGGAGGGGTCCTAAATCCTTAAAAACTGGAGGTGTCACAAATTCCTAAAAAATCCCTAAAAACTGGAGGTGTCCCAAATCCCTAAAAAAATCCCTAAAATCTGGAGTGTACCAAATCCCTAAAAACTGCAGGTGTCCCAAATCCCTTAAAAAAAATCCCTAAAAATTGGAGGCTTCCCAAGTCCCTAAAATCTGGAGGTGTCCCCAAATCCCTAAAAAAATCCCTAAAATCTGGAGGTGTCCCAAATCCCTAAAAGCAAGAGGTGTCACCAAATCCCTAAAAAAATCCCTAAAAATTGGAGGCTTCCCAAGTCCCTAAAAACTGGAGGTGTCCCAAATTCCTAAAAAAATCCCTAAAAGCTGGAGGTGTCCCAAATACCTAAAAACTGGAGGTGTCACCAAATCCCTAAAAAAATCCCTAAAAACTGAGGGTGTCCTCAGATCCCTAAAAACTGGGAGTGTCCCAAGTCCCTAAAAAATCCCTACAAGCTGGAGGTGTCCCAAATCCCTAAAAAAAATCCCTAAAAACTGGAGGTGTCCCAAATTCCTAAAAAAATCCCTAAAAACTGGAGGTGTCACCAATCCCTAAAAAAATCCCTAAAAACTGGAGGTGTCACCAAATTTCCTAAAAAATCCCTAAAAACTGGAGGTGTCCCAAATCCCTAAAATCTGGAGGTGTCCCAAATCCCTAAAAAAATCCCTAAAATCTGGAGGTGTCCCAAATCCCTAAAAAAATCCCTAAAAACTGGAGGTGTCCCAAATTCCTAAAAAAAATCCCTAAAATCTGGAGGTGTCACCAAATCCCTAAAAAAATCCCTAAAAACTGGAGGTGTCACCAAATCCCTAAAAAAAATCCCTAAAAACCTGGAGGTGTCCGGAATCCCTAAAAAAATCCCTAAAATCTGGAGGTGTCCCAAATTCCTAAAAAAATCCCTAAAAACCTGGAGACTTCCCAAGTCCCTAAAAACTGGAGGTGTCACCAAATCCCTAAAAAAATCCCTAAAAACTGAGGGTGTCCTCAGATCCCTAAAAACTGGGAGTGTCCCAAGTCCCTAAAAAATCCCTACAAGCTGGAGGTGTCTCAAATTCCTTAAAAAATCCCTAAAATCTGGAGGTGTCCCAAATCCCTTAAAAAATCCCTAAAATCTGGAGGTGTCCCAAATTCCTAAAAAAATCCCTAAAATCTGGAGGTGTCACCAAATCCCTAAAAAAATCCCTAAAAATTGGAGGCTTCCCAAATCCCTAAAATCTGGAGGTGTCCCAAATCCCTAAAAAAAAATCCCTAAAATCTGGAGGTGTCCCAAATCCCTAAAAAAAATCCCTAAAATCTGGAGGTGTCCGAAATCTCTAAAAAAATCCCTAAAATCTGGAGGTGTCACCAAATCCCTAAAAAAATCCCTAAAATCTGGAGGTGTCCCCAAATCCCTAAAAAAATCCCTAAAATCTGGAGGTGTCACCAAATCCCTAAAAAAATCCCTAAAAACCTGGAGGCTTCCCAAGTCCCTAAAAACTGGAGGTGTCCCCAAATCCCTAAAAACTGGAGGTGTCCCAAATTCCTAAAAAAATCCCTAAAATCTGGAGGTGTCCCAAATCCCTAAAAAAAAATCCCTAAAATCTGGAGGTGGCACCAAATCCCTAAAAAAATCCCTAAAATCTGGAGGTGTCCCAAATTCCTAAAAAAATCCCTAAAATCTGAAGGTGTCACCAAATCCCTAAAAAAATCCCTAAAAACTGGAGGTGTCCCAAATTCCTAAAAAAATCCCTAAAATCTGAAGGTGTCCCAAATCCCTAAAAAAATCCCTAAAATCTGGAGGTGTCACCAAATCCCTAAAAAAATCCCTAAAAACTGGAGGTGTCCCAAATTCCTAAAAAAATCCCTAAAATCTGGAGGTGTCACCAAATCCCTAAAAAAAATCCCTAAAAGATGGAGTGTCCCAGATCCCGAAAATCTGGAGGGGTCCCAAATCCCTAAAAAAATCCCTAAAAGATGGAGGTGTCCCAAATCCCTAAAAAAATCCCTAAAATCTGGAGGTGTCCCAAATTCCTAAAAAAATCCCTAAAAGATGGAGCTGTCACCAAATCCCTAAAAAAATCCCTAAAATCTGGAGGTGTCACCAAATCCCTAAAAAAAATCCCTAAAATCTGGAGGTGTCCCAAATTCCTAAAAAAATCCCTAAAATCTGGAGGTGTCCCAAATCCCTAAAAAAATCCCTAAAATCTGGAGGTGTCCCAAATTCCTAAAAAAAATCCCTAAAATCTGGAGGTGTCCCAAATCCCTAAAAAAAAATCCCTAAAAACTGGAGGGATCCCAAATTTGCCAGGGCGGGATTTGGGATCAGGCGGCCACGCTTCCCTTCCGGATGCGCTCCCGCCTTTTAATTATCCCGGTTAATTAACGAGGATTGGGGTGATGATGATGATGATTCCCGGTGTTTCCCTGGGATTCAGGAGTGGATTTGGGAACAGGGTTGGGATTTGGGATTTGGGATTTGGGGTTTGGGATTTGGGATTTGGGGTTTGGGGTTTGGGATTTGGGATTTGGGGTTTGGGGTTTGGGATTTGGGATTTGGGATTTGGGATTTGGGGTTTGGGGTTTGGGGTTTGGGGTTTGGGGTTTGGGATTTGGGAGTGGCAGAATTCCAGCTGGAAGGAGGGGCCGGGGATGGGCTGTGGTTGGATGGCCGGGAATGGGAAATGGGAATGGAGATGGGAATGGGAAATGGGGATGGGAATGGGAATGGGGATGGGAAATGGGAATGGGGATGGGAATGGGAATGGGAATGGGAATGGGGAATGGGGATGGGAATGGGGATGGGAATGGGAATGGTGAATGGGAATGGGGTTGGGGATGGGGATGGGGATGGGGATGGGGATGGGGATGGGGAATGGGGATGGGATTGGGAATGGGAATGGGAAATGGGAATGGGAATGGGAATGGGGAATGGGAATGGGAATGGGGAATGGGAATGGGAATGGGAATGGGGAATGGGGATGGGAATGGGGATGGGAATGGGAATGGGGAATGGGAATGGGGTTGGGGATGGGGATGGGGATGGGGATGGGGATGGGAATGGGAATGGGAAATGGGAAATGGGAAATGGGAAATGGGAATGGTAACGGGGACGGGAATTCGACTCCACCAATCCCAGCTGCCCCAGAGGAAAGGTTTGGACAGAGCCGGGGTCTGGCTCCGGGGATTTTCATCCAACGGGGAAAATCCCGGGAATGGGGGAGTCCTGAGGGCGTCTCCTGCCCGCAGGCCAAGCTGGCGAACATGGAATCTTCCCTGCGGGATAAGGCCCGGGATTTCCGGGATGTGCGGCGCTCCTACGAATCCATCTCCCTGCACAACGAGGTGAGCGCTCCCTGCCGGAGAGGGGGGTGATCCCGATCCCAATCCCGATCCCAATCTTGATCCCGATCCTGATCCCAATCCCGATCCCGATCCTGATCCCAATCCAAATCCCAATCCCAGTCTTGATCCTGATCCTGATCCCAATCTTGATCCCAATCCCAGTCTTGATCCTGATCCTGATCCTGATCCTGATCCCAATCTTGATCCCAATCCTGATCCCAATCCCAATCCCAGTCTTGATCCCAATCCTGATCTTGATCCTGATCCCGATCCTGATCCCAATCCCGATTCCGATCCCAATCCCAGTCTTGATCCCGATCCAGATCCTGATCCCAATCCCAATCCCAATCCCAATCCCAATCCCAATCTTGATCCCGATCCTGATCCCAATCCCAATCCCAGTCTTGATCCCAATCCTGATCCTGATCCCAATCCTGATCTTGATCCTGATCCCGATCCCAATCCCAGTCTTGATCCAGATCCAGATCCAGATCCTGATCCCAATCCCAATCCCAGTCTTGATCCCAATCCTGATCCTGATCCCAATCCTGATCTTGATCCTGATCCCGATCCCAATCCCAGTCTTGATCCTGATCCAGATCCTGATCCCGATCCCAATCCCAATCCCAATCTTCATCCTGATCCCGATCCTGCACGTGCACTGGGGTGGAACGCTGATCCCAATACCGGAAAACGGGGTTTGGGAAGCAAGGATGGGAATTTGGGAAGAGCAGCGTGATCCCAGTGATCCCAGGGAATCCCTGAGCCCCAGGAAAGGGGGAGTCCAGGGAATTTGGGTTCTCCAGAGTTGGGATTGATCCCGATCCTGATTGGGAAGGCAGCTGGAGTGGAGCCCTGATCCCATCCCGGGATAGGAGAGCAGTGGGGATTTGGGATGTGGGGATGGGAATTTGGGAAGAGCAGCATGATCCCGGTGATCCCAGGGAATCCCTGAGCTCCAGGAAGGGAGGAATCCAGGGAATTTGGGTTCTCCAGAGTTGGGATTGATCCCGATCCTGGTTGGGAATGCAGCTGGAGTGGAGCCCTGATCCCATCCCAGGAAAGGAGAGCGGTGGGGATTTGGGATGTGGAGGTGGGAATTTGGGGAAGGCAGCATGATCCCGGTGATCCCAGGGAATCCCTGAGCTCCAGGAAAGGTGAATCCAGAGGAATTCAGGTGTTCCAGGGGTGGGATTGATCCTGATCCAAATCCTGTCCATGCACGGGGATGCAGCCCTGATCCCATCCCGGGAAAGGAGAGCGGTGGGGATTTGGGATGCAGGGATGGGAATTTGGGAAGAGCAGCGTGATCCCAGTGATCCCAGGGAATCCCTGAGCTCCAGGAAAGGCAAATCCAGGGGAATTCAGGTGCTCCAGAGGTGGGATTGATCCTGATCCTGACTGGGAATGCAGCTGGAGTGGAGCCCTGATCCCATCCCGGGATAGGAGAGCGGTGGGGATTTGGGAAGCAGGGCTGGGAATTTGGGAAGAGCAGCGTGATCCCGGTGATCTCCGGGAATCCCTGAGCGCCGGAGGCGCCGGATTCCCCACCTGGAGCGAAGGTGCCGGCGTTCCCAGGAGGAGTCGGCGCGGCTGGAGCGGCAGGTGAAGCGGGAATTCCAGAAGCTGCACCAGTTCCTGCGGGACGAGGAGCAGGAGGTGCTGGGCCAGCTCCGGGAGGAATCCCGGCGGAAGCGGGAGCTGATCCAGGGAAAGATGGAGCAGCTGGAGGAGGAGAGCCGGGCCCTGCTCAGCGAGGCCGGGAAGCTCCAGGCGGATCTCAAGGAAGACGACTACACCTTCCTGAAGGTAATTCCCGCCGGGATCCCGTCATTCCCACTGGGATCCCGTCATTCCCACCGGGATCCCATCATTCCCACCTGGATCCTGTCATTCCCACCAAGATCCCGTCATTCCCACCAGGATCCCATCATTCCCACCGGGATCCCGTCATTCCCTCCAGGCTCTTGTCATTCCTACTGGGATCCCGTCATTCCCACCAGGATCCCGTCATTCCCACCAGGATCCCTTCATTCCCACTGGGATCCCATCATTCCCACCAGGATCCTGTCATTCCCACCAGGATCCCATCATTCCCACTGGGATCGCATCATTCCCACCAGGATCCTGTCATTCCCGCCGGGATCCCGTCATTCCCACCGGGATCTCGTCATTCCCACTGGGATCCCGTCATTCCCACCGGGATCCCGTAATTCCCGCCGAGATCCCATCATTCCTACAGGGATCCCGTCATCCCCACCAGGATCCTGTCATTCCCACCGGGATCCTGTAATTCCCGCCAGGATCCCATCATTCCCACCAGGATCCCGTCATTCCCGCCGGGATCCTGTCATTCCCACCGGGATCCCGTCATTCCCACCGGCATCCTGCCATTCCCACCAGGATCCCCGTCATTCCCGCCGGGATCCCGTAATTCCCGCCGGGATCCCATCATTCCCACCAGGATCCCATCATTCCCACCGGGATCTCATCATTCCCGCCGGGATCCTGTCATTCCCACTGGGATCCCGTCATTCCCACCAGGATCCCCGTCATTCCCGCCGGGATCCCGTAATTCCCGCCGGGATCCCATCATTCCCACCAGGATCCCATCATTCCCACCGGGATCTCATCATTCCCGCCGGGATCCTGTCATTCCCACTGGGATCCCGTCATTCCCACCAGGATCCCGTCATTCCCACGGGGATCCTGTAATTCCCACCGGGATCCCATCATTCCTGCCGGGATCCCATCATTCCCACCAGGATCCCGTCATTCCCACCAGGATCCTGTCATTCCTGCGGGGATCCCGTCATTCCTGCCGGGATCCCGTCATTCCCACCGGGATCCTGTCATTTCCGCCGGGATCCCGTCATTCCCACCAGGATCCCGTAATTCCCACTGGGATCCTGTCATTCCCACTGGGATCCCATCATTCCCACCGGGATCTCATCATTCCCTCCGGGATCCCATCATTCCCACCAGGATCCCGTCATTCCTGCCAGGATCCTGTCATTCCTGCGGGGATCCCGTCATTCCTGCCAGGATCCCATCATTCCCACCGGGATCCTGTCATTCCCACCAGAATCCCGTCATTCCCACCGGGATCCCGTCATTCCCACCAAGATCCCGTCATTCCCGCCGGGATCCCATAATTCCCGACGGGATCCCGTCATTCCCACCGGGATCCCATCATTCCCACCAGGATCCCGTCATTCCTGCCAGGATCCCATCATTCCCACCGGGATCCTGTCATTCCCACCAGAATCCCGTCATTCCCACCGGGATCCCGTCATTCCCACCAAGATCCCGTCATTCCTGCCGGGATCCCATAATTCCCGACGGGATCCCGTCATTCCCACCGGGATCCCGTAATTCTCACCAGGTTCCTGTCATTCCCACCAGGATCCCATCATTCCCACCGGGATCACATCATTCCCACCAGGATCCCGTCATTCCCACCGGGATCCCATCATTCCCTCCGGGATCGCATCATTCCCACTGGGATCCCATCATTCCCACCAGGATCCCGTCATTCCCTCCGGGATCCCGTAATTCTCACCAGGTTCCTGTCATTCCCACCAGGATCCCATCATTCCCACCGGGATCACATCATTCCCACCAGGATCCCGTCATTCCCACCGGGATCCCATCATTCCCTCCGGGATCGCATCATTCCCACTGGGATCCCGTTATTCCCTCCAGGATCCTGTCATTCCCACTGGGATCCCGTCATTCCCACCAGGATTCTGTCATTCCTGCCGGGATCCCGTCATTCCCACCGGGATCCCATCATTCCCACCGGGATCCCATCATTCCCACCGGGATCCCGTCATTCCCACCGGGATCCTGTAATTCCCACGGGGATCCCGTCATTCCCACCAAGATCCCGTCATTCCCACCAGGATCCCATCATTCCCACTGGGATCCCGTCATTCCCACCAGGATCCTGTCATTCCCACGGGGATCCCCTCATTCCCACTGGGATCCCGTCATTTCCGCCAGGATCTCGTCATTCCCACCAGGATCCCGTCATTCCCACTGGGATTCCCTCATTCCCACCAGGATCTCGTCATTCCCACCGGGATCCCGTAATTCCCGACGGGATCACATCATTCCCACCAAGATCCCGTCATTCCCGCCGGGATCCCGTCATTCCCACCAGGATCCCGTCATTCCCGCCGGGATCCCGTCATTCCCACTGGGATCTCGTCATTCCTACCAGGATCCCGTCATTCCCGCCGGGATCCTGTCATTCCCGCCGGGATCCTGTCATTCCCACCAGGATCCTGTCATTCCCACCGGGATCCCGTAATTCCCACCGGGATCCCATCATTCCCACTGGGATCCCATCATTCCCACCAGGATCCCGTCATTCCCGCCGGCATCCCGTAATTCCCAACGGGATCCTGTCATTCCCACCAGGATCCCGTCATTCCCACCGGGATCTCGTCATTCCCGCCAGGATCCAATCATTCCCATCGGGATCCCGTTATTCCCACTGGGATCCCATAATTCCCTCCGGGATCCCATCATTCCCACCAGGATCTCGTCATTCCCACCGGGATCCTGTAATTCCTACCGGGATCCCGTAATTCCCGACGGGATCCCACTCGGGCCCCGATCCCGCCCTCCCCCGGGTGATCCGTCGGCTGTCGGAATTCCCGTGGGATCTGATTCCCGGTGTCTCCTCTTTCCTTTTCCAGGCCCACAAGAACCGCAAGCGGAGGTGAGCCCCCATCCCGTCGTATCCGCGGGAATCTGGGAACGGCTGAGCCCCTTCCCGGGGGGCTGGGATGGGATTCTCCTGTGCTGGGTCGGGATGATGTCCCTGCTCCAAGAAAATTCCAGCCTCCCCTCCAAGTCCAGGAGGTGCCGGATGGATGGATGGATGGATGGATCCATGGATGATGGATGGATGGACGGAGGGATGGATCCATGGATGGATGGATCCATTGGTGGATAAATCCATGATTGGATGGATGGGATGGATGGATCCATGGATGGATGGATGATGGATGGACGGATGGAGGGATGGATCCATGGAAGGATGGATTCATGGATGGATCCATGGAACGATGGATTCATGGATGGATCCATGGATGGATGGATCCATTGGTGGATAAATCCATGATTGGATGGATGGATCCATGAATGGATGAATCCATGATCAGATGGATCCATGATTGGATGGATGGATCCATAGATAGGGGTGGGTGGATGGATCCATGGAAGAATCCATGGGTAGGGGTGGATGGAGGGATGGATCCATGGAAGGATGGATTCATGGATGGATCCATGGATGGATGGATCCATTGGTGGATAAATCCATGATTGGATGGATGGATGGATCCATGAATGGATGAATCCATGATCGGATGGATCCATGATTGGATGGATGGATCCATAGATAGGGGTGGATGGATGGATCCATGGAAGAATCCATGGGTAGGGGTGGATGGAGGGATGGATCCATGGAAGGATGGATTCATGGATGGATCCATGAATGGATGAATCCATGATCAGATGGATCCATGATTGGAGGGATGGATCCATAGATAGGGGTGGGTGGATGGATCCATGGAAGAATCCATGGGTAGGGGTGGATGGAGGGATGGATCCATGGAAGGATGGATTCATGGATGGATCCATGGATGGATGGATGATGGATGGACAAATGGATGGATGGATCCATGGATGGATGGATCCATTGGTGGATAAATCCATGATTGCATGGATGGATCCATGAATGGATGAATCCATGATCGGGTGGATCCATGATTGGATGGATGGATCCATGAATGGATGAATCCATGATCAGATGGATCCATGATTGGAGGGATGGATCCATAGATAGGGGTGGGTGGATGGATCCATGGAAGAATCCATGGGCAGGGGTGGATGGAGGGATGGATCCATGGATCCATGGATCACCTGGGGTGGGCACAGAGCGGAATTTCAGGGTTTGTGGGAAGCGTCAGATCCCGGATTTTGTGGTGGGAACTGAGGGAGAAGCGGCTCGGGAGGTGCCGGGAAGCTCCTGCTGGAGCAGGGAATGCCGGGAGCCTCATCCCGATCCTCCCTCAATCCCTGGGCCAGGATCGCCTGCACGGCCGAGGAGCCGGAAGCTGTTCCCTCGGGAATGCTGCTGGACGTGGCCAAGTACCTGGGGTCGCTGCAGTACAGGGTGTGGAAGAAGATGCTGGACACGGTCACGGCCGGTGAGGAGCCGGGAGCGGCCGGAGCGGGGTTTTCCAGGGGTGGGAAGGTGGGAAAGGTGGGGATGGATCCGTCCCTGAAAGGGTCTGGAAAGGTGGGAAAGGCGGAGCTGGGATGGGCCTGGGTTGGGGTTGGAGAAGTCGAGGGTTTGGGGCTTTTGGCCCCAAAAGGGAAACCTGGGAATGTGGAATTCCCAGGGGTGACAGGGGTTAGGGAGAAATCCATGGATAGGGATGGAGGGATGGATGGATGGATGGATGGACAGACGGATCCATTGTTGGATGTGTCCATGGATGGATGGGTGGATGGATGGAAGGAAGGATCTATGGAGGGATGGATCCATGGATAGGGGTGGATAGATGGATGGAGGGCTGGATCCATGGATGGATGGACGGACAGATCCATTGTTGCATGGAGGGATGTGTCCATGGATGGATGGATGCATGGATGCATGGAAGGATCTATGGAGGGATGGATCCATGGATGGAGGATCCATGGATGGATGGATGCATGGAGGGAGGAATGGACAGAGGGATGGAGGGAGGAATGGATGGAGGGATGGAGGGATGGATGGATCCATGGATGGATCCGTGGATGGATTCATGGATGGAGGATCCATGGATGGATGGATGGATGGAGGGAGGGATGGATGGATGGAGGGATGGATGGAGGGATGGATGGATGGATGGAGGGATGGATGGAGGGATGGATGGATGGATGGAGGGATGGGTCCATGGATGGATGGATCCATGGATGGATGGATGAATCCATGGATAGATGGAGGCATGGATGGTGAATAGATCCATGCATGGAAGGATGGATGGATGGATCCATGGATGGATGGATGGATGGTGGATGAATCCATGGATGGATGGATGGATGGATGGAGGGATGGATGGATCCATGGATGGATGGATGGATGGATGACGAATGGGTGGAGGAATGGATGGAGGGATGGATGGGTGGATGGATGGATGGATGGATGGATGGATGGAGAGATGGATGGATCCATGGACGGATAGATCCATTGGTGGATAAATCCATGATTGGATGGGTGGATCCATAGATAGGGGTGGGTGGATGGATCCATGGAAGAATCCATGGGTAGGGGTGGATGGAAAGATGGAGGGATGGATCCATGGATGGATAGGGATGGATGAACAGGGATGGACAGATGGATCTGTGCAGGGATGAATCCATGGATGGATCCATGGATAGGGGTGGATGGATGGAGGGATGGGTGGATTCATGAATGGATAGATGGAGTCATGGGTGGATGGATCCGTGGAAGGAGCCATGGAGGGGTGGATTGGATCCATGGATGGATAGGGATGGATGGATAGGGATGGACAGAGGGATCCATGGATGGATGGATGGATCCATGGAGGGATGGATCCATGGATAGGGGTGAATGGATGGAGGGATAGGTGGATGGATGGATGGATGGATGGATGGATGGATGAATCCATGGAAGGATCTATGGAAGGGTCCAGAGGGATGGATCCATGGATAGGGGTGAACGGATGGAAGGACAGATCATGGATGGAGGGACGGATGGATAGATGGATGGAAGGAAGGATCTATGGAGGGATGGATCCATGGATAGGGGTGGATCCATGGATGGAGGGCTGGATCCATGGATGGATGGACGGACAGATCCATTGTTGCATGGAGGGATGTGTCCATGGATGGGTGGATGCATGGATGCATGGAAGGATCTATGGAGGGATGGATCCACAGATGGAGGGATGGATGGATGGATGCATGGATGGATAGATGGATGGACAGACGGATCCATTGTTGGATGGAGAGATGTGTCCATGGATGGATGGATGGATGGATGGATGGGTCCTTGGATGGATGGAGGGATGGAGGGATGGATGGATGGATGGAGGGATGGATGGATGGATGGATGGATGGAGGGATGGATGGATGGATGGATGGATGGAGGGATGGATGGATGGATGGATGGATGGATGGAGGGATGGATGGATGGATGGAGGGATGGATGGATGGATGGAGGGATGGATGGATGGATGGATGGATGGAGGGATGGATGGATGGATGGATGGATGGGGGTTGGATGGATGGATGGATGGATGGGGGGATGGATGGAGGGATGGATCCTTGGATGGATGGATCCATGGATGGATGGATGGATGGATGGATGGAGGGATGGAGGGATGGATGGAGGGATGGATCGTTGGATGGATGGATCCTTGGATCCATGGATGGAGGGAGGGATGGAGGGATGGAGGGATGGAGGGATGTGTCCATGGATGGATGGAGGGATGGATGGATGGATCCTTGGATGGATGGATCCATGGATCCATGGATGGAGGGAGGGATGGAGGGATGGAGGGATGTGTCCATGGATGGATGGATGCACACATGGAAGGATCTATGGAGGGATGGATCCACAGATGGAGGGATGGATGGATGGATGGATGGATGGATGGATCCATTGTTGGATGGAGAGATGTGTCCATGGATGGATGCATGCACACATGGAAGGATCTATGGAGGGATGGATCCACAGATGGAGGGACGGAGGGATGGATGGATGGATCCTTGGATGGATGGATGGATGGATGGACAGACGGATCCATTGTTGGATGGAGGGATGTGTCCATGGATGGATGGATGGATGGATGGGTCCTTGGATGGATGGAGGGATGGATGGATGGACAGACGGATCCATTGTTGGATGGAGAGATGTGTCCATGGATGGATGGATGGATGGAGGGATGGATGGATGGATGGACAGACAGATCCATTGTTGGATGGAGGGATGTGTCCATGGATGGATGGATGGATGCACACATGGAAGGATCTATGGAAGGATGGATCCACGGATGAATCCACCATCCATGGTGGGATGTCTGGATCCCCGCCCAACCTCCAACTCCCCCCAAAACCTCCCCCCTTCCCCACCCAGTCCCCTTCAGCCTGGACCCCAACTCGGCCGCCGGCTGGCTCGAGGTCTCCGAGGACCTCTCCAGCGTCACCCACCGCAGCTACAAACTCCCGGTGGAAAACCCGGAGCGCTTCACCTCCGCCCCCTGCCTCCTGGGATCCCGCGCCTTCTCCCAAGGCTTCCACGCCTGGCAGGTGGACCTGGGCGGGCTGACCAACTGGAGGGTGGGCGTCTGCCGCTCCCAGCCGGGCTCCGACTGGACTTTCCACCACGATTCCCGCTCCGGCTTCTGGTACATCTACCACCTTCCCGGGAAAGAGCCCTGCTGGGCCTCCAACGCCGCCCGCTCCGAGGCGGCGCCGGGGAACCTCCGGAGGCTCCGGGTGGAGCTGGATTTGGCCCAGGGGGAATTGTCCTTCTACGACGCCGAGCTCCGGAGGCACCTCTACACCTTCCACCAGAGGTTCGGCGGCGCCGTCTTCCCCTATTTCTACGTGGGAGAGCCCCAAGGGGAGGGCGGCCAGGCCGGGACGCTCCGGATTTGCCCGCTCCGGGTCCGGATCCACGAGGAGATCCCAGCCTAGGGTCTCCTGCTCCTCCTGCTGAGGTTTTTCCAGGTGGTTTTTTTTTTCCCAGCTTTTCCAGGGAAAAAAAAAAGAAATTAAAAAAAAAGAAATGGCAGGGATAAAAGCGATGTTTGTTTTTAACGCCTCAGGTTTGTTATCGTTGATAAAGATCCCAGCCTAGGGTCTCCTGCTCCTCCTGCTGAGGTTTTTCCAGGTGGTTTTTTTTTTTCCCAGCTTTTCCAGGGGAAAAAAAAAAAAGAAGAAATTAAAAAAAAAAAGAAATGGCAGGGATGAAAGCGATGTTTGTTTTTAACGCCTCGGGTTTGTTATCGTTGATATAAATATGAATAAACTCTTCCTCTTGGTTCGGTTCTGTTCCCGAATCCCGGATTTTCCTGCCTCTCTCCGTCAGGGAGCCAAGCTGGGAAGGCTTTGGGAAGAAGGGGTTTAATAAAGAATTTATTAATTTTTGAATATTTAATAAAGATTTAATTTAATAAATTTAATAAAGATTTAATAAATAAGGAATCGCAGCATTTAGGGGATTTTCCTGCAGTTTTCAGGGATCCAGGATATCCCTGCCTTGAATGGCGATCCTTTTCCCGGCCCTCGGAAAATCCCGCGGGATTTGGCTGCACCAGAGGTGCCTCCAAAAAAAAACAAAATCCCACCCATGGGATCATTCCTGGGACCATCCCACCTCCTCCACCCTTCATCCCTGCCAGGGGCTTTCCCCTGAATTCCCAGCTCTGGGAATCCGGTGAGGACGTGGGAAAAGGAGGAAGCTCGGAGTTTTTATCGGGAGTTAATCCCGCCCAGACCGGTTTTTTTTATTCCCGAATCCAGGTGGCTCCTTGGGATTTCCAGGTGGTTCCATGAGGGAAGGGAAGGGGCCTGGGTGGCCCATCCTGCCCTTTTTCCTGCCTTTTCCATGTTTTTTTTTTTGTTTTCCTGCCCGGGATCTGTCAGGGGGAGCGGGTGGTTTCCATGGTTTCCCACCATTTGTTCGGGAAGCTCCTTAGGAACAAGAGCCGGGGGAGGGAAAACAAAAGGGAGACGTTGGAGCCGGAGGGGAGCGGGGGCCGGCCCGGGATCCTCCCACGGCGTATCCCGGGATACGGGGAAGGAGGGAAAGCAGCGGGAGCATCCCGAATCCCTGCATCCCCATCCCTGTCCAAATCCCATCCCGTCTCCATCCGTTCCTCCATCCCATCTCCCTTCCCTCCCTCCACCCCATCCCTGTCCTTACCCTGTCTGTCCCATTTTTGTTTTCCCTCCATCCCATCTCTGTCCTCCTTCCCATCCCATCCCATCCCGTCCCGTCCCATCCCATCCCATCCCATCCCATCATCCCATCCCATCCCATCATCCCATCCCATCCCATCCCATCCCATCCCATCCCATCCCATCCCATCCCATCCCATCCCATCCCATCCCATCCCATCCCATCATCCCATCCCATCCCATCCCATCCCATCCCATCCTATCCCATCCCATCCCATCCCATCCCATCCCATCCCATCCCATCCCATCCCATCCCATCCCATCCCATCCTGTCCCATCCCATCCCATCCCATCCCATCCCATCCCGTCCCATCCCGTCCCGTCCCGTCCCATCCCATCCCATCCCATCCCATCCCATCCCATCCCATCCCATCCCATCCCATCCCATCCCATCCCATCCTGTCCCATCCCATCCCATCCCATCCCATCCCATCCCATCATCCCATCCCATCCCATCCCATCCCATCCCATCCCATCCCATCCCATCCCGTCCCGTCCCGTCCCATCCCATCCCATCCCGTCCCATCATCCCATCCCATCCCATCCCATCCCATCCCATCCCATCCCAATCCTGCACTGCCATCCCAATCCCAACCCTGCTCCATCTTATCCCAGTCCCAGTTTCAATCCCAATCCCATCCCAGTCCCAACCCTACATCCCCATCCCATCTCCATCCAACCCCATCCCTTTTCCATCCCTGGTCCATCCCGTTATCCCATCCCACCTCAAATCCTGCATTCCCCTGCTATCCCATCCCAATCCCAATCCCCATCCAAATCCAAATCCAAATTCCCATCCCAATCCCATCCCATCCCATCCCAATTTTGAACTGCCATCCCAATTCCAGTTCTGCTCCATCTTGACACCAACCCCAACCAGAATCCCAACCCCAACCCCAACCCTAATCCCAGCTGCAATCCCATCCCATCCCATCCCATCCCATCCCATCCCATCCCATCCCATCCCATCCCATCCCATCCCAATCCTGCACTGCCAACCCAATTCCAGTTCTGCTGCATCCCAACCCCAATCCCATCCCATCCTTATCCTGCCATCTCAACCCCAATCCCAATCCCATCCCAATCCCATTCCAATCCCACCCCACTCCAATCCCAATCCCACCCCAATCCCATCTTCTCCCTCCCTCCACCCCATCCTGATCCCCTTTGCCACATCCCGACAATTCCCATCACCCCAAATCCCAACACTTCCCATCACCCCAAATCCCGACACTTCCCATCATCCCAAATCCTGAAAATTCCCATCACCCCAAATCCCCACAATTCCCATCATCCCAAATTCCCACAATTCCCATCACCCCAAATCCTGACAATTCCCATCACCCCAAATCCCCACAATTCCCATCACCCCAAATCCTGAAAATTCCCATCACCCCAAATCCCAACAATTCCCATCACCCCAAATCCCCACAATTCCCATCACCCCAAATCCTGAAAATTCCCATCATCCCAAATCCCGACACTTCCCATCATCCCAAATCCCAACAATTCCCATCACCCCAATTCCCGACACTTCCCATCACCCCAAATCCCGACACTTCCCATCACCCCAAATCCCGACATTTCCCATCACCCCAAATCCTGACACTTCCCATCACCCCAAATCCCCACAATTCCCATCACCCCAAATCCCCACAATTCCCATCCCCCCAAATCCCACAATTCCCATCACCCCAAATCCCACAATTCCCATCACGCCAAATCCCGACAATTCCCATCACCCCAAATCCCCACAATTCCCATCACCCCAAATCCCGACACTTCCCATCACCCCAAATCCCCACAATTCCCATCACCCCAAATCCCGACAATTCCAATCACCCCAAATCCTGACAATTCCCATCACCCCAAATCCCCACAATTCCCATCACCCCAAATCCCGACAATTCCCATCACCCCAAATCCCGACAATTCTCATCATCCCAAATCCCCACAATTCCCATCACCCCAAATCCCGACACTTCCCATCACCCCAAATCCCGACAATTCCCATCACCCCAAATCCCCACAATTCCCATCACCCCAAATCCCCGCAATTCCCATCACCCCAAATCCTCAAAATTCCCATCACCCCAAATCCCGACACTTCCCATCACCCCAAATCCTCAAAATTCCCATCACCCCAAATCCCCACAATTCCCATCACCCCAAATCCCAACATTTCCCATCACCCCAAATCCCCACAATTCCCATCATCCCAAATCCCCACAATTCCCATCACCCCAAATCCCGACAATTCCCATCACCCCAAATCCCCACAATTCCCATCACCCCAAATCCCCACAATTCCCATCACCCCAAATCCCGACAATTCCCATCACCCCAAATCCCGACATTTCCCATCATCCCAAATCCTGACAATTCCCATCACCTCAAATCCCCACAATTCCCATCTCCCCAAATCCCGACAATTCCCATCACCCCAAATCCCGACAATTCCCATCACCCCAAATCCCGACAATTCCCATCACCCCAAATCCCCACAATTCCCATCACCCCAAATCCTGACACTTCCCATCACCCCAAATCCCGACATTTCCCATCACCCCCAAATCTCCACATTCCCATCATCCCAAATCCCAACATTTCCCATCACCCCAAATCCCGACAATTCCCATCACCCCAAATCCCCACAATTCCCATCACCCCAAATCCTGACAATTCCCATCACCCCAAATCCCCACAATTCCCATCATCCCAAATCCCGACAATTCCCATCACCCAAAATCCCCACAATTCCCATCACCCCAAATCCTGACATTTCCCATCACCCCAAATCCCCACAATTCCCATCACCCCAAATCCCAACAATTCCCATCACCCCCAAATCCCAACAATTCCCATCACCCCAAATCCCAACACTTCCCATCACCCCAAATCCCAACATTTCCCATCACCCCAAATCCCGACAATTCCCATCACCCCAAATCCCGACAATTCCCATCACCCCAAATCCCGACAATTCCCATCATCCCAAATTCCCACAATTCCCATCACCCCAAATCCCAACAATTCCCATCACCCCAAATCCCGACACTTCCCATCATCCCAAATCCTGAAAATTCCCATCACCCCAAATCCCGACACTTCCCATCACCCCAATTCCTGACAATTCCCATCACCCCAAATCCCGACATTTCCCATCACCCCAAATCTTGACAATTCCCATCACCCCAAATCCCCACAATTCCCATCATCCCCAAATCCCGACAATTCCCATCACCCCAAATCCCGACATTTCCCATCACCCCAAATCCCCACAATTCCCATCACCCCAAATCCCGACACTTCCCATCACCCCAATTCCTGACAATTCCCATCACCCCAAATCCCGACAATTCCCATCACCCCAAATCCCGACACTTCCCATCACCCCCAAATCCCCACAATTCCCATCACCCCAAATCCCAACAATTCCCATCACCCCAAATCCCCACAATTCCCATCACCCCAAATCCCCACAATTCCCATCACCCCCAAATCCCGACAATTCCCATCACCCCAAATCCCAACAATTCCCATCACCCCAAATCCCCACAATTCCCATCATCCCCAAATCCCCACAATTCCCATCACCCCAAATCCTGAAAATTCCCATCATCCCCAAATCCCCACAATTCCCATCACCCCAAATCCCCACAATTCCCATCACCCCAAATCCTGACACTTCCCATCACCCCAAATCCCCACAATTCCCATCACCCCCAAATCCCGACAATTCCCATCACCCCAAATCCCAACAATTCCCATCACCCCAAATCCCCACAATTCCCATCACCCCCAAATCCCGACACTTCCCATCACCCCAAATCCCCACAATTCCCATCACCCCCAAATCCCGACACTTCCCATCACCCCAAATCCCCACAATTCCCATCATCCCAAATCCCGACATTTCCCATCACCCCAAATCCCAACACTTCCCATCACCCCAAATCCCACAATTCCCATCATCCCAAATCCTGACAATTCCCATCACCCCAAATCCCACAATTCCCATCACCCCAAATCCCGACAATTCCCATCACCCCAAATCCCCACAATTCCCATCACCCCAAATCCCGACAATTCCCATCACCCCAAATCCCGACAATTCCCATCACCCCAAATCCCCACAATTCCCATCACCCCAAATCCCGACACTTCCCATCACCCCAAATCCCGACACTTCCCATCACCCCAAATCCCGACAATTCCCATCATCCCAAATCCCGACATTTCCCATCACCCCAAATCCCCACAATTCCCATCACCCCAAATCCTGACAATTCCCATCACCCCAAATCCCGACAATTCCCATCACCCCAAATCCTGACAATTCCCATCACCCCAAATCCCCAAAATTCCCATCATCCCCAAATCCCGACAATTCCCATCACCCCAAATCCCCACAATTCCCATCACCCCCAAATCCCGACACTTCCCATCACCCCAAATCCCAACAATTCCCATCACCCCAAATCCCGACAATTCCCAACACCCCAAATCCTGACAATTCCCATCATCCCCAAATCCCGACAATTCCCATCATCCCAAATCCCCACAATTCCCATCACCCCAAATCCTGACAATTCCCATCACCCCAAATCCCGACAATTCCCATCATCCCAAATCCCCACAATTCCCATCACCCCAAATCCTGACAATTCCCATCACCCCAAATCCCCACAATTCCCATCACCCCAAATCCCAACAATTCCCATCACCCCAAATACCAACAATTCCCATCACCCCCAAATCCCGACAATTCCCATCACCCCCAAATCCTGACAATTCCCATCACCCCAAATCCCGACAATTCCCATCACCCCAAATCCCAACAATTCCCATCACCCCAAATCCTGACAATTCCCATCACCACCAAATCCTGACAATTCCCATCACCCCAAATCCCCACAATTCCCATCACCCCAAATCCTGACACTTCCCATCACCCCAAATCCTGACAATTCCCATCACCCCAAATTCCCACAATTCCCATCACCCCAAATCCCCACAATTCCCATCATCCCCAAATCCCAACAATTCCCATCATCCCCAAATCCCCAAAATTCCCATCACCCCAAATCCTGACAATTCCCATCACCCCAAATCCTGACAATTCCCATCACCCCAAATCCCCAGAATTCCCATCACCCCCAAATCCTGACAATTCCCATCACCCCAAATCCTGACACTTCCCATCACCCCAAATCCCAGCACTTCCCATCACCCCAAATCCCGACACTTCCCATCACCCCAAATCCCGACAATTCCCATCACCCCAAATCCCCACAATTCCCATCACCCCAAATCCCGACATTTCCCATCACCCCAAATCCTGACACTTCCCATCACCCCCAAATCCCCACAATTCCCATCACCCCAAATCCCCACCATTCCCATCACCCCAAATCCCGACAATTCCCATCACCCCAAATCCCGACAATTCCCATCACCCCAAATCCCGACACTTCCCATCAACCCAAATCCCCACAATTCCCATCACCCCCAAATCCCGACAATTCCCATCACCCCAAATCCCGACAATTCCCATCACCCCAAATCCTGACAATTCCCATCACCCCAAATCCTGACACTTCCCATCACCCCCAAATCCCGACAATTCCCATCACCCCCAAATCCCAACACTTCCCATCACCCCAAATCCCGACATTTCCCATCATCCCCAAATCCCGACAATTCCCATCACCCCAAATCCCGACAATTCCCATCATCCCAAATCCCCACAATTCCCATCACCCCAAATCCCCACCATTCCCATCACCCCAAATCCCCTCAATTCCCATCACCCCAAATCCCGACATTTCCCATCACCCCAAATCCCGACAATTCCCAACACCCCAAATCCCGACAATTCCCATCACCCCAAATCCCCACAATTCCCATCCCCCCAAATCCCAACAATTCCCATCACCCCAAATCCCGACACTTCCCATCACCCCAAATCCCGACATTTCCCATCACCCCAAATCCCCACAATTCCCATCACCCCAAATCCCGACAATTCCCATCACCCCAAATCCCGACATTTCCCATCACCCCAAATCCCAACAATTCCCATCACCCCAAATCCCGACACTTCCCATCACCCCAAATCCCGACATTTCCCATCACCCCAAATCCCGACAATTTCCATCACCCCAAATCCCCGCAATTCCCATCACCCCAAATTCCGACAATTTCCATCACCCCAAATCCCGACAATTCCCATCACCCCAATTCCTGACAATTCCCATCACCCCAAATCCCGACACTTCCCATCACCCCAAATCCCCCCAATTCCCATCACCCCAAATCCCGACACTTCCCATCACCCCAAATCCCGACAATTCCCATCACCCCAAATCCCCACAATTCCCATCACCCCAAATCCTCAAAATTCCCATCACCCCAAATCCCGACAATTCCCATCACCCCAAATCCCGACAATTCCCATCACCCCCAAATCCCGACAATTCCCATCACCCTAAATCCCCACAATTCCCATCACCCCAAATCCCCACAATTCCCGTCACCCCAAATCCTGACAATTCCCATCACCCCAAATCCCGACCCTTCCCATCACCCCAAATCCCGACACTTCCCACCACCCCAAATCCCGACACTTCCCATCACCCCAAATCCCAACACTTCCCATCACCCCAAATCCCGACAATTCCCATCACCCCAAATCCCCACACTTCCCATCACCCCAAATCCCGACATTTCCCATCACCCCAAATCCCGACACTTCCCATCACCCCAAATCCCAACAATTCCCATCACCCCAAATCCCGACAATTCCCATCACCCCAAATCCCCACAATTCCCATCACCCCAAATCCCCACAATTCCCATCACCCCAAATCCTGACAATTCCCACCACCCCAAATCCCGACAATTCCCATCACCCCAAATCCCCACAATTCCCATCACCCCAAATCCCGACAATTCCCATCACCCCAAATCCCCACAATTCCCATCACCCCAAATCCCGAAAATTCCCATCACCCCAAATCCCGACAATTCCCATCACCCCAAATCCCCAAAATTCCCATCACCCCAAATCCTGACAATTCCCATCACCCCAAATCCCGACACTTCCCATCACCCCAAATCCCGACAATTCCCATCACCCCAAATCCCAAAACTTCCGATCACCCCAAATGCCGACAATTCCCCTCACCCCAAATCCCCACAATTCCCATCACCCCCAAATCCTGACAATTCCCATCACCCCAAATCCCGACACTTCCCATCACCCCAAATCCCGACAATTCCCATCACCCCAAATCCCAACAATTCCCATCACCCCAAATCCTGACAATTCCCATCACCCCAAATCCCCACAATTCCCATCACCCCAAATCCCGACAATTCCCATCACCCCAAATCCCGACAATTCCCATCACCCCCATATCCCCACAATTCCCATCACCCCAAATCCCGACACTTCCCATCACCCCAAATCCCGACAATTCCCATCACCCCAAATCCTGAAAATTTCCATCACCCCCCAATCCCGACATTTCCCATCACCCCAAATCCCAACAATTCCAATCACCCCAAATCCCAACAATTCCAATCACCCCAAATCCCGACACTTCCCATCACCCCAAATCCCCACAATTCCCATCACCCCAAATCCCGACACTTCCCAGAATTTGGGACATCCCAACCCCAACTCCATCCATGGCCGGGATCCCTTTGGGAACGTCAGGCTGGGACTTTTCCCCGTTTTTCCTGGGAATTTTGGGGGATAAATTCGGGGGAAGCACTGCTGGGGGTCGAGGCTCCTCTGCAGCTGTCCCATCCCAAAATATTCCACCTTGGAAAAAATAAAAAGCAGATTCTTGCTTTTTAAGGGTTTAATAGTTTTTTTTCCCCTTATTTTTTGTTTTTAATTAATTACTTTGAATTTTAATTAAATTTTTTTTCTTTTTTTTTTTTGGTTTAATTTCTCTCGGGTTTAGATTTTAATTTCTGACTTGTCCTTTTCTCTTCACGCATTTTTAAAAATTTTGAATTAATTTTAACTTTTCTTCTCGAGACTTTTATTTCGAATTTAAAATCATCGTATTTCTAGAATGGTGTAATTAACTTTTATTTTTATTGACTGTTAGTTTCACTTTTATTTTAAAATTCTTTTTTTTCCGCTTTATTATTTTTTGGTTTTTTAGACTTACCTGTTGGCTTTTTTTTTATTATTTTTTTTATTCCTATTTTTACACTCGCTTCAATTTTAATTTTAAAATTTTAATTCATTTGCATTTAAATAAAATATTTATCTGTTAATATTTTTAAAAATTACTTTGTATTTCATCTTGTATATCTATTCAAGCATAACTATTTATTTAACTTTTTTTTCATTTATTTGAATTTATTTTGAATTTATTTTGAATTTTGGGTGTGTTGTATTTAATTTTTGTGCTTGTTTTATGGCATATTTTTGGGGAGTTACATTTATATTTATTTAATATTTATTTAATATTTATTTAATATTTATTTAATATTTATTTCATATTTATTTTATATTTATTTAGTATTTATTTTATATTTATTTTATTTTGAATTATGAGGGCGTTTTATTAATTTTTCTGTTTGTTTTATGTCATTTTGAGGGGGTTAGGTTTATATTTATTTCATATTTATTTTATATTTATTTTATTTTCATATTATATTATATTTATTTCATTTTGAATTCTGGGGGTGTTGTACTTAATTTTCCTGTTTGTTTTCTGTCATATGTTTGGAGGGTCGCATTTATATTTATTTCATATTTATTTTATATTTATTTTGTATTATTTTATATTTATTTCATATTTATTTTATATTTATTTTGTATTTTTATATTTATTTCATATTTATTTTATATTTATTTTGTATTATTTTATATTTATTTCATATTTATTTTATATTTATTTTATATTATTTTATATTTATTTCATAGTTATTTTATGCTTATTTTATATTTCCAAAATTAATTTTATATCTATTTCTGCATTTAATTTATATTCTTTTTTTTTTTTTTTTTTTTTGCATTTATTTCAAATTGATTTTCCTTTTTTGGGCATTTATTTAAAAATCAGTTTAACGTTTATTTCACTTTTTTTTTAAAATTCATTTCCCCCATATTTCCCCATCCTTATCCCAATTCCCAATCCCATCCCTCTTTTCCCATTTTTCCCACAATTCCCGCCCCTCCGCCTCATCCCGGGATATTTATTTTATATTTATTTAGTATTTATTTTATATTTATTTTATTTTGAATTATGAGGGCGTTTTATTAATTTTTCTGTTTGTTTTATGTCATTTTGGGGGGGTTAGGTTTATATTTATTTCATATTTATTTTATACTTATTTTATTTTCATATTATATTTATTTCATTTTGAATTCTGGGGGTGTTGTACTTAATTTTCCTGTTTGTTTTCTGTCATATGTTTGGAGGGCTGCATTTATATTTATTTCATATTTATTTTATATTTATTTTGTATTATTTTATATTTATTTCATATTTATTTTATATTTATTTTGTATTGTTTTATATTTATTTCATATTTATTTTATATTTATTTCATCTTTATTTTATATTTATTTCATATTTATTTTATATTTATTTCATATTTATTTTATGCTTATTTTATATTTCCAAAATTAATTTTATATCTATTTCTGCATTTAATTTATATTCTTTTTTTTTTTTTTTTTGCATTTATTTAAATTAATTTTCCTTTTTTTGGGCATTTATTTAAAAATCAATTGAACATTTATTTCACTTATTTTTAAATTAATTTCCCCCATATCTTCCCCATCCTTATCCCAATTCCCAATTCCCAATCCCATCCCTCTTTTCCCATTTTTCCCACAATTCCGCCTCATCCCGGGATCCCCTTGGACCACCCCAGGATTCGGGGCGGGGCCTCCACACCCGCGGCTTCCCATTGGCTGCCTCCTTACCGATGATGTCATTTCTAACCAATCAGCGCTCGACACCGCGCTTTTACCCCGCCCCTCCCCTCCCTCCCGCCGCCCGGAGCATCCCAAGGATTTGGGGGGGATTTGGGGGATGCGGGAGCCTCCCGGGGAATTTCTCCGGGATTCCCGGGAGCCGCTGGAATTCCCAGGGGGAGGAATCATGGAAAGGGGACGGATCCGGCCGGGAAGGAGCTTTTAAATCCCGTCCCGTTCCAAAAACCACCTTCCCGGGGTGCCCCAGCCTTTCCTTGGACACTCCCAGGGATCCCGGGATTCTCTGGGAATTCCAGCCCCGCCCCTCCCCACCCTCCCAAGCCGGGAATTCCTTCCCAGGATCCTAAAAAATCCCCGAATCCCGACCCTCTGGCACCGGGAGCCGTTCCCTGTCCTGCCGTTCCAGGCCCTTTTCCCAAATCCCTCTCCCAGCTCTCCTGGGATTGGATCCAGCCCCATCCCAGCTCCTCTCCGGGAAGGAATTTTGGGAATTCCCTGGGAATTGGGGACTCCAGGAAGGGTCTCCCTTCCCTTTCCCATCCCCAAATTCCATAAAAACCCCTCGGGATGGATCCTGAGCCTCCTGGATCCCAGAATCCCGGAAGGGTTTGGGATTTGGGATCCGTGGAGCTTCCATCCCGATATCCCAGGGACACTTCCCACCATCCTGGGGTGATCCAACCCCACCCTCGGGCGCTGCCGGGGATTCTCTGGGAATTCCAGCCCGGCCGGGAATTCCTTCCCAAGATCCCACCCCCAGCTCCCCTTTCCCGGTGGGAATTCCAGCCCCTGGTTCCTGCCCCTCCAGCCCTTCCCCAATTCTCCTGGAGCCTCTGGAGGCTCAGGAACTGCTCCTGCACCCTGGAGATGATCCCAGCGATCCCAGGAATGGTTTGGTGTGGATGGAAAAGGGAGGACAGGGCAGAGGTTCCCTGGAGAATCCCAAATTTCCGTGACCTCCTTTCCCTGAGCCTCTTTTAGCCGGGATCAGCGCAGGCCGCCGGAATAAAAACCAACAATTCCCACCATCGGGACACCCAGGATGGAGGGGGACAATCCTGAGGGATGGTGGCCACCCAGGGGTTCCCAGCTCTGGGATTTGATCCCGAACTCCATCCCGGAAAAAGATGCTCCTGAAATGGGGACACGGAGCCACCTCCAGGTGTGACCCTCCTGGTGCTCCCAGAGCCATTCCTGCTTCCAGGATCTGATCCCAAACTCCATCCCTGAAAAAGCCGATCCCAAACTGGGGACATGGAGCCACCGCCAGGTGTGACCATCCCTGGGCCATTCCCGGCTCTGGGATTTGATCCCAAATTCCAGCCATTCCTGCTTCCAGGATTTGATCCCAAACTCCATCCCTGAAAAGGCCGATCCTGAAATGGGGAACAGCAGCCACCTCCAGGTGTGACCATCCGGGTGTCATTCCCGGCTCTGGGATTTGATCCCAAATTCCATCCCTGACAAAGCCACTCCAGAAATGGGGACCATGGAGCCACCTCCAGGTGTGACCATCCCAGTGCCATTCCTGGCTCCAGGATCCCATCCCAAACTCCATCCATGAAAAAGCCACTCCTGAAATGGGGACGCGGAGCCACCTCCAGGTGTGACCATCCCGGTGCTCCCAGAGCCATTCCCAGCTCCGGGATTTGATCCCAAACTCCATCCATGAAAAAGCCACTCCTGAAATGGGGACGCGGAGCCACCTCCAGGTGTGACCATCCCGGTGCTCCCAGAGCCATTCCCAGCTCCGGGATTTGATCCCAAACTCCATCCCTGAAAAAGCCACTCCAGAAATGGGGACCATGGAGCCACCTCCAGGTGTGACCATCCCGGTGCTCCCAGAGCCATTCCCAGCTCCAGGATTTGGTCCCAAACTCCATCCCTGAAAAAGCCACTCCAGAAATGGGGACCATGGAGCCACCTCCAGGTGTGACCATCCCGGTGCTCCCAGAGCCATTCCCAGCTCCAGGATTTGGTCCCAAACTCCATCCCTGAAAAAGCCACTCCAGAAATGGGGACCATGGAGCCACCTCCAGGTGTGACCATCCCGGTGCTCCCAGAGCCATTCCCAGCTCCGGGATTTGATCCCAAACTCCATCCCTGACAAAGCCACTCCTGAAATGGGGACACGGAGCCACCTCCAGGTGTGACCATCCCGGTGTCATTCCCGGCTCTGGGATTTGATCCCAAACTCCATCCTTGAAAAAGCTGATCCTGAAATGGGGACACGGAGCCACCTCCAGGTGTGACCATCCCAGAGCTATTCCTGGCTCCGGGATTTGATCCCAAACTCCATCCCTGACAAAGCCACTCCAGAAATGGGGACACGGAGCCACCTCCAGGTGTGACCATCCCAGTGCCATTCCCAGCTCCGGGATTTGATCCCAAACTCCATCCTTGAAAAAGCCGATCCTGAAATGGGGACGCGGAGCCACCCCCAGGTGTGACCATCCCGGTGCTCCCAGAGCCATTCCCAGCTCCGGGATTTGATCCCAAACTCCGTCCCTGAAAAAGCCACTCCTGAAATGGGGACCATGGAGCCACCTCCAGGTGTGACCATCCCAGTGCCATTCCCGGCTCTGGGATTTGATCCCAAATTCCATCCCTGACAAAGCCGATCCTGAAATGGGGAACAGCAGCAACCTCCAGGTGTGACCCTCAGAGCCATTCCCAGCTCCAGGATCCGATCCCAACCTCCATCCATGAAAAAGCCGATCCCAAAATGGGGGCACGGAGCCACCTCCAGGTGTGACCCTCAGAAGCCATTCCCAGCTCCAGGATCCGATCCCAAACTCCATCCATGAAAAAGCCGATCCTGAAATGGGGAACGTGGAGCCACCCCCAGGTGTGACCCTCCTGGTGCTCCCAGAGCCATTCCCAGCTCCGGGATTTGATCCCAAACTCCATCCCTGAAAAAGCCACTCCTGAAATGGGGACACGGAGCCACCTCCAGGTGTGACCATCCCGGGGCCATTCCCGGTTCCAGGATTTGATCCCAAACTCCATCCCTGAAAAAGCCACTCCTGAAATGGGGACACAGAGCCACCTCCAGGTGTGACCATCCTGGTGCCATTCCTGGCTCTGGGATTTGATCCCAAACTCCATCCATGAAAAAGCCACTCCTGAAATGGGGACACAGAGCCACCTCCAGGTGTGACCATCCCAGAGCCATTCCCAGCTCCAGGATCCAATCCCAAACTCCATCCATGACAAAGCCACTCCTGAAATGGGGACCATGGAGCCACCTCCAGGTGTGACCATCCGGGTGTCATTCCCGGCTCTGGGATTTGATCCCAAACTCCATCCCGGAAAAAACTGCTCCTGAAATGGAGACACGGAGCCACCCCAGGTGTGACCCTCAGAGCCATTCCCAGCTCCAGGATCCAATCCCAAACTCCATCCCTGAAAAAGCCGCTCCTGAGATGGGGACACGGAGCCATCTCCAGGTGTGACCATCCCAGAGCCATTCCCGGCTCCAGGATCCAATCCCAAACTCCATCCATGACAAAGCCGATCCTGAAATGTGGACATGGAACCACCTCCAGGTGTGACCATCCCGGTGTCATTCCCGGCTCTGGGATTTGATCCCAAATTCCATCCCTGAAAAAGCCACTCCAGAAATGGGGACCATGGAGCCACCTCCAGGTGTGACCATCCTGGTGCTCCCAGAGCCATTCCCAGCTCCGGGATCCCATCCCAAACTCCATCCCTGACAAAGCTGCTCCAGAAATGGGGACATGGAGCCACCCCCAGGTGTGACCATCCCAGAGCCTTTCCCAGCTCCAGGATCCCATCCCAAATTCCATCCCTGACAAAGCCGATCCTGAAATGGGGACACGGAGCCACCCCCAGGTGTGACCATCCAAGGGCCATTCCCGGCTCTGGGATTTGATCCCAAACTCCATCCCTGGCAAAGCTGCTCCAGAAATGGGGACATGGAGCCAATTCCAGGTGTGACCATCCCAGGGCCATTCCCAGCTCCAGGATCCGATCCCAAACTCCATCCCTGCAAAAGCCACGCCCGAAATGGGGACACGGAGCCACCTCCAGGTGTGACCATCCCAGAGCCATTCCCAGTTATCCGTGGCCACCAAGGCAGGGGGACACGGAGGGATCACGGGAGCCGGGATCATGGGAAGGGCCCGGATCCCGGGAATCTCAAAGGAGCCGCCGGCGCCAGGCACGGCCGGGCCGTCCCCGGAGCCACTGAAGGGCTCTTTGTCCCCAGCTCGGCCGCTGGGATTTGACCCTTTCCCGGCCTTTGTCCCTCTGGAATGTGCTCTGGTTCCCTCCGGTGGGAATCCCAAATCCTTCTCCAGCAGGGAGAGGGTGGGAAAGGATCCCAGAGGGAGAATCCTTCGGGAATCTCGGCAGGATGAGCTCCAGGTGCCCCTCCCGCGGGATCACCGGATCACGGAATGTTTTGGGTGGGAACGGTCCTTAAATCCCAAATCCCACCCCAAGGACACCTTCCCCCATCCCAGATTTCTCCAAGATTCCCAACCTCCGGAATCGAACATTCCGGAGCCGGAATACGCGGTTCCAACCGGGACGCCCCGTCCTTCCCCATGTCCTGCCCTCCCAAACCCACCCCGAATCCCTTTTCCAGAGGGATCCGCGTTCCCAAAAACCCTCCCCGGGGCTCTCCGCGCGTGACGGAGAGAAATCCGGAGCCTAAAAATACCGGGATGATTCCCAGGGGCTCCGCGTCCGCCGGCGGAAAATAGGCCGGGAGCGGGCGGATTTGGGGGAAGGAGAATTGGGAATTCGGGAAGGACTCGGCGCTCCGGAGGTGCCCTTGTCCCGCCCGGATCCCCTGGAGCCTCCGCCGGCCCCGGGAACGGCCCCGAAATAATTCCGGGATCTGGGGCCCGGATCGGGGAGGGAGGAGGGCGAGTCCGGGCGGGAATTTGGGGCTGGGAATGGGTGAGGGTGGGATTGGGATGTGTCCTGGGGCTGGGAGGGCGGAGGGGACACCTGGCTGTCCCCAAACCTGGGAGATGTCACCTCATTATCGCAGAGGTGACACCTCAGTGTCCCCAAATCCAGGAGATGTCACCCCATTATCTTGAGGTGACACCTCAGTGTCCCCCAGGATGGAGGGGACACCCCATTGTCCCCCAGGATGGACAGGACACCCCATTGTCCCCAGATCCAGGAGATGTCACCCCATTATCTTGAGGTGACACCTTGTTGTCCCCCAGGATGGACGAGACACCCCGCTGTCCCCAAATCCGGGAGATGTCACCCCGTTATCTTGAGGTGACACCCCAGTGTCCCCCAGGATGGAGGGAACACCCCACTGTCCCCAGATCGATGTCACCCCATTGTCCCCCCATATCAATGTCACCCCCATATCGATGTCACCCCACTGTCCCCATATCGATGTCACCCCACTGTCCCCCCATATCGATGTCACCCCACTGTCCCCCCCATATCGATGTCCCCCCATATCGATGTCACCCCATTGTCCCCCCATATCGATGTCACCCCACTGTCCCCCCATATCGATGTCACCCCATTGTCCCCATATCGATGTCCCCCCCATATCGATGTCCCCCCATATCGATGTCCCCCCCATATCGATGTCACCCCACTGCCCCCCCCAAATTTCGGGGCACGCCCCGCTGTCCCCTCGATGTCACACGAAGCCACCAAGGCCACACTTTGTCCCCCCTCCCCCTCGCGACGCCCCCAACCCCTCCGCGTCCCTTTGTCACCTCGTCCCCCACCCCCCCGTCCCGCCCCGCGTCCCCCCTCCATCCCAACCCAACCCACCCCAAAATCCCCCTTTTTCACCCCAAATCCCCTCCATTTTTTTTAATTTTTTTTCTTTTAATCCCTTAATTTTTCCCATTTTTTTTCCCATTTTTTTTTCTCCTTTTGCTCCAACCCCAAAAATAGCTGCCGGGCCGTGACGTCACCGGGCGGGGCCCTCATTCGCCGGTGCTCTCGGCCAATCAGCGTGCCGGGCGATGATGTCATGGGGAGGGGGGCTCCGGGGACCCCCCGCCCGGGACCCTCGGAAGCCGCGTTAAAGGAGCCGGGAGAGCGGCAGCAGCAGCGCGACCACCGCCGCGGGGTGAGTCCGGATGGGAATTTTTTGGGAATTTTCGGGAATTTCGGGCCGCCTCGGATGGATTTTAGGGGGGGAGATTTGGGGGGGTTTTGGCTTTGGATGTGGCGGCGCCCCCCCCCCCAATCTCTTTTTTGGGGGTGCTGGTCCCGCTTTTCCCGGGTGGGGGAGGTTTTCCAGCCGCCGGGAATTCTCCTTGATCCCGTTTTTATTGGAGATCCTCCCCATCCTCATCCTCCTCATCCTCCTCATCCTCGCTGCCGCCCCCAGTTTGTGGGGGATGGGGGGCCATCAGGGTTCTCGGGGGCTCCGCACCCCCAGAATTCCCAAGAATTCCCAGAATTTTTCCCGGGGGTCCGCACCCCCCCAACCCCCAGAATCCTGGAGGAAGGGACCCCCCCCCTCCCCCACCGCTTTCCCATTCCTGGGGCGGGGACCCCCCCATTCCAGAATCCCTGGGGGATCCGGAGCCCCGAAATCCCGGGATTCTGCATCCTTCCAAAATCCTCAGAGGGACCGGAATCCTCCAAAATCCCGGGATTTTGCCCTCCCCAAAATCCTCGGGGGTCCTCAACTCCCCCCCAAAATCCCGGGATTCTGCATCCTCCAAAATCCTCGGGGGTCCCCAGCTCCCCCAAAATCCCGGGATTCTGCCCCCTCCAAATCCTCGGGGGGACCGGAATCCTCCGAAATCCCGGGATTCTGCATCCTCCAAAATCCTCAGAGGGACCGGAATCCTCCGAAATCCCGGGATTTTGCCCTGTCCAAATCCTCGGGGGTCCCCAACTCCCCCCCAAAATCCTGGGATTCTGCCCCCTCCAAATCCTCGGGGGTCTCGAGCCCCTCCAAAATCCCGGGATTCTGCCCCCTCCAAATCCTCAGGGGTCTCCAGCCCCCCCAAAATCCTGGGATTCTGCCCCCTCCAAAATCCTCGGGGGTCCCCAACTCCCCCCAAAATCCCGGGATTCTGCCCCATCCCAATCCTCGGGGGTCCCCAACTCCCCCCCAAAATCCCGGGATTCTGCCCCCTCCAAATCCTCGGGGGGACCGGAATCCTCCGAAATCCCGGGATTTTGCCCTCTCCAAATCCTCGGAGGTCCTCAACTACCCCCCAAAATCCCAGGATTCTGCCCCCTCCAAAATCCTCAGAGGGACCGGAATCCTCCGAAATCCCAGGATTCTGTCCCCTCCAAAATCCTCGGGGGTCTCCAGCCCCCTCAAAATCCCGGGATTCTGCCCCCTCCAAATCCTCGGGGGTCTCGAGCCCCCTCAAAATCCCGGGATTCTGCCCCCTCCGAATCCTCGAGGGGACCGGAATCCTCCGAAATCCCGGGATTTCTCCCCTCCCCGGCACCCTCGGAGTCCCGAATTCCCAGGATCCCAAACCCCCTCCCATCCCACCCCGCCCCGGATTTTTTTTTTTTTTGGGAGACCCCTCACCCCGTTATCCCGGCGGGATCCCGCAGCATTCCCTGCAGAACCTTCGGCAATTCCCGGGATTTCGCGGCCCCACCCAGAGCCCCCCGAAAAAATGTGGGAGCGGAGCCCCCTCCCCCCTCCAGGAGGGCAGCAGCCGCTGGAATTTTTTTATTCCAGGGAAAGGGAAAAAGCGAGGAGGAGGAAGGGAGGGAGGGAAGGAGGGAGGGAGAAGGCGCTGCCATCCCGGTTTTTTATCCCCCTCTGGAGCCTCCCAAAATTCCGGGAATGGGGAAACCAAACCCCTTCCCATTCCTCCTTCCAGGGCTGGAGGATTTTTCCAGGGAGGAAAAAAAAAAAAAGATGGGAGATGGGAGATGGGAGCTGGGAGGGTGTTTCCCCTTGGAATTCAGGGTGGGAAAAGGGATCCTCCCTCTCCTGCCACGTGCGCCGGGCTGGGAATGGGGTGGGGTGGTTGGGAATGGGATTGTGGGGCTGGGAATGGGATGGGGTGGTTGGGAATGGGATTGTGGGGTTGGAATGGGATTGTGGGGCTGGGAATGGGATTGTGGGGCTGGGAATGGGATTGTGGGGCTGGGAATGGGATTGTGGGGCTGGGAATGGGATTGTGGGGTCGGGAATGGGATTGTGGGGCTGGGAATGGGATTGTGGGGTCGGGAATGGGATTGTGGGGTCAGGAATTGGATCACATGGTCAGGAATGGGATTGTGGGGTTGGGAATGGGATTGTGGGGTCAGGAATGGGATTGTGGTGTCGGGAATGGGATTGTGGGGTCAGGAATTGGATCACATGGTCGGGGTTTTGATGGTGTGGTCCGGAATGGGATCGCCTGGCTGGGAATGGGATCACGTGGTCGGGAATGGGATCACAGGGTTGGGAATGGAATCACGTGGTTGGGAATAGGATCGCCTGGCTGGGAATGGGATCACAGGGTCAGGAATGGGATCACATGGTCGGGAATGGGATCACATGGTCGGGAATGGGATCACAGGGTCCAGAATGGGATCACATGGTCGGGAATGGGATCACAGGGTCCAGAATGGGATCACATGTTCGGGAATGGGATCACAAGTTCGGGAATGGGATCAGGTGGTCGGGAACGGGATCATGTGGTTGGGAATGGGATCACATGTTCGGGAATGCGATCGTTCCGTTCCTGCTGGGATTTTGGGGTGACAGCCGCAGGTCCCCAACCGCGGCCCGCTCCCCTTGGGAACGGGGCCGGGAGGGAATTCCCTGCTCCAAACCCCTGGAAAAGCGTCTCCATCCAGGCAGGAGCCTCCCCTCCCCCCCAGCCCCATCCATAGGGATGGATCCCGTTTTTCTGTGCCCCTCCCGGCTCCGGTGGGCGATCCCCACGTTCGGTCCCGCGGGAAGGCCACCTGAGCTCCGGGGAACGGGCACGGAATTCCAGCGGATCCCGGGGGAAAAGCGGGAATCGCTCCTGGCCGGGTTATCCAGGAATCCATGGGAGCATCCCCACCCGATCCCCATGCCCTGGGTCATGGGGGGCACCTGGAAAAATGGATCTGGTGATCCCATCTGGATATTCCCACATTTTTCCTCCCCCCAGCCACCCCCGGAAGATGCATCCGGGTTATTTTTTGGGATTCCCGGGCCGGATCCCAGCAGGACTGGGGGCTGAGGGCTGGGATTCCTCGGGACGGGCGGGGTTTCCCAAAATCCGGGAATAATCCCCAAATCCCACCTCATTCCGTTTCCGGAAGGGCGTTTCCGGTGGGAATGCCACCCAAACCCCCCGGGAATGGGGAACAGGCCGGATTATCCCGGTTTTCCCGAATCCCAATTCCCATTCCGAGCCCCGGGGGTGGGTGGGGGTCCTGGGGATGCTCCCTTGGCCGTGGAGGCCCCGGGAAAGATCCCAGAGGGATGCGGGAGAGGATCCTGGAGCATCGGGAAGGGGGGAAGCTGAGGACTGGGAATCTCGGGACACGAGTGGGGGGAATTGGAGGGGGAATTCGGGAATGATTCGGGAGGGGTCCAGGTGTGTCCAGGTGTGTCCGGGTGTGTCCAGGTGTGTCTGGGTGTGTCCAGGTGTGTCCAGGTGTGTCCGGGTGTGTCCAGGTGTGTCCGGGTGTGTCCGGGTGTGTCCTCACAGGTGTGGGTTGGGAATACGGAGCTGGGCAGGGCCGCGTGCGCCAGGAACATCCCAAGGGATGTGTCCGTCATCCCGGGGTGCGCCCATCCCATCCCATCCCATGGATCCCATCTCATTATCCCATCCCATCCCATCCCATCCCATCCCATCCCATCCCATAGATCCCATCTCATTATCCCATCCCATCCCATCCCATCCCATCCCATCCCATCCCATCCCATGGATCCCATCTCATTATCCCATCTCATCCCGTCCTATCCCATTATCCCATCCCATTATCCCATCCCATCCTGTTATCCCATTGCATTCCCATCCCATCTCATCCCTCTCATCCCATCTTATCCCATTATCCCATCCCATCCCATCCCGTCCCATCCCATGGATCCCACCTCATTATACCATCTCATCTCGTCCTATCCCATTATCCCATCCCGTTATCCCATTGCATTCCCATCCCACCCCAGTGAAATCCCATCCCATCCCCATCCCATCCCATCCCATCCCATCCCATCCCATCCCATCCCATCCCATGGATCCCATCCCATTATCCCATTATCCCATCCCATCCATCCCGTTATCCCATTGCATTCCCATCCCACCCCAGTGAAATCCCACCCGTATCCTGTTATCCCATCCCATCCCATTATCCCATGGATCCCACGGATCCCATCCCACTATCCCGTTGATCCCATAGATCCCATCCCATTATCCTGTCAATCCCAAGGATCCCATTATCCCATCCCATCCCATTATCCCATCGATCCCACAGATCCCATCCCATTATCCCATCGATCCCATGGATCCCATCCCATTATCCCATCGATCCCATGGATCCCATCCCATTATCCCATCGATCCCAAGGATCCCATCCCATTATCCCATTGATCCCATGCATCCCATCCCA
Source organism: Phylloscopus trochilus trochilus (assembly GCA_016584745.2). Classification (NCBI taxonomy): domain Eukaryota; kingdom Metazoa; phylum Chordata; class Aves; order Passeriformes; family Phylloscopidae; genus Phylloscopus; species Phylloscopus trochilus. Next base: position 86,961 of record WQNJ02000187.1, read on the forward strand.
TTATCCCAAGGATCCCAAGGATCCCATCCCATTATCCCATCGATCCCACGGATCCCATCCCACTATCCCATCGATCCCACAGATCCCATCCCACTATCCCATCGATCCCATGGATCCCATCCCATTATCCCATCCCATCCCATTATCCCATCAATCCCACAGATCCCATCCCATTATCCCATCAATCCCATCCCATGGATCCCATCCCATCCCATCCCATTATCCCATCGATCCCAAGGATCCCATCCCATGGATCCCATCAATCCCATGGATCCCATCCCATCCCATCCCATTATCCCATCGATCCCACAGATCCCATCCCATTATCCCGCCATCCCCCCCCTCCATCCCACTCTGTTCCCACCATCCCATTCCCAGCCCCCCCCCGGCACTGACCTGATCCCTCCCTTCCCCCCGCAGGCCCCGGAGGATCGCTCTTCCCGCGGAATTCCAAGGATTTCCTCGCCATGACTCTGGCCGGTACGGCGCCCCCACCCCCCGCACCCCCGAAATCCGGGATGGGTCCCATTCCTGGGGCATCCCAGGCTCATCCCTGCCCTGGAATTCTCCCGGGAATCCCGGTGGTGATGAACCGGGATCAACAAATCCCGAGTCCTTCCCGTTTTCCCTTCCCGTGTCCGGATCCTCGGCTCGTCCTGCTTGGAACAGCCGGGGCTGGACACATTCCTGATCCCGTGAATTCCCAGGAATGTGGAAATATCCCTCTCACCTCGATCCCATGAATTCCCGGGAATGTGGAAATGTCCCTCTGATCCCTCTGATCCCGTGAATTCCTGGGAATGTGGAAATGTCCCTCTGACCCCGATCCCATCCATTCCCGGGAATGTGGAAATATCCCTCTGATCCCATCCATTCCCTGGAAATGTGGAAATGTCCCTCTGATCCTGATTCCATGAATTCCCAGGAATGTGGAAATGTCCCTCTGACCCCGATCCCATCCCTTCCCTGGAATGTGGAAATATCCCTCTGATCCCGATCCCATCCATTCCTGGGAATGAGGAAATATCCCTCTGACCCTGATCCCAATACTTTCCCCGCACATGGAATTCCCCCCATCCCTCTGATCCCAATCCCAAACCTTCCCTGGCACATGGAAATCCCACACCCCTCTGATCCCAATCCCAAACATTTCCCGGCATGGAGCAATCTCCTCGTCCCTCTGATCCCAATCCCAAAACTTCCCTGATAATTGGCAGCTGCCCCAATCCCTCGGATCCCAATCCCACCCATTTCTGGCACATGGAGCTGCTGCCCCATTCCTTTTTCCTGTGATCCCATTCTTTCCCTGGCATGGAGTGACCCCCCCCAATCCCTCTGATCCCAATCCCAAACCTTTCCTGGCACATGGAATTCCGCCCATCCCTCTGATCCCAATCCCAAAACTTCCCTGATAATTGGCAGCTGCCCCATCCCTCGGATCCCAATCCCACCATTTTCCTGGCACATGGAGCTGCTGCCCCATTCCTTTTCCCCCAATCCCGTTCTTTCCCTGGCATGGAGCAGCTCCCCCATCCCTCTGATCCCAATCCCAAACCTTTCCTGGCATGGAGCAATCCCCTCATCCCTCTGATCCCAATCCCGCCCCTTCCCCAGCACCGGGAGTCTCCCCATTCCTTTTACCCCATCCCAGCCCTTCCCTGGCATGAGCAGCTTCCCCATCCCTCTGATCCCAATCCCAAACCTTTCCCTGGCACATGGAATTCCACCCATCCCTCTGATCCCAATCCCAAACCTTTTCCTGGCACACGCAGCCCCACATTCTTCTGACCCCAATCCCAGATTTTCCTGGCACATGGAGCCTCCCGATCCCACCCCTTCCCTGGCACACGGAGCAGCTGCCCCACCCCTCTGACCCCAATCCCAAACCTTTCCTGGAATGTGGCAGCCCCCTCACCCCCCTGATCCCAATCCCAAACCTTTCCCGGCATGGAGCAGCCCCCTCACCCCCCTGATCCCAATCTTAAACCTTTCCTGGCACATGGAATTCCGCCCATCCCTCTGATCCCAATCCCAAACTTTCCCTGGAATGTGGCAGCCCCCTCACCCCCCTGATCCCAATCCCACCCAATTCCTGGCACATGGAGCTGCTGCCCCATTCCTTTTTCCCCAATCCTGTTCTTTCCCTGGCATGGAGTGACCCCCTCTAATCCCAATCCCAAACCTTTCCTGGCATGGAGCAATCCCCTCGTCCCTCTGATCCCAATCCCAAAACTTTCCCTGGAACACGCAGCCCGGCATTCTTCTGACCCCAATCCCAGATTTTCCTGGCACATGGAGCCTCCCGATCCCACCCCTTCCCTGGCACACGGAACAGCTGCCCCATCCCTCTGATCCCAATCCCAAAACTTTCCCTGGAATGTGGCAGCCCCCTCATCCCCCTGATCCCAATCCCAAACCTTCCCTGGAATGTGGCAGCCCCCTCATCCCCCTGATCCCAATCCCAAAACTTCCCTGATAATTGGCAGCCGCCCCAATCCCTCTGATCCCAATCCCAAACCTTTCCTGGCACACGGAGCTGCTGCCCCATTCCTTTTTCCCCAATCCCGTTCTTTCCCTAGCATGGAGTGACCCCCCCTGATCCCCCTGACCCCAATCCCAAACCTTTCCTGGCACATGGAATTCCCACATCCCTCTGACCCCAATCCCAAACTCTCCCTGGCACATGGAATTCCCCCCATCCCTCTGACCCCAATCCCAAACTTTCCTGGCACATGGAATTCCCCCCATCCCTCTGACCCCAATCCCACTCTTCCCCTGGCACACGGAATTCCCCCCATCCCTGTGACCCCAATCCCAAACTCTCCCTGGCACACGGAATTCCCCCATCCCTCTGACCCCAATCCCAAACTTTCCTTGGCACATGGAATTCCCCCCATCCCTCTGACCCCAATCCCAAACTTTCCCTGTCACACGGAATTCCCCCCATCCCTCTGACCCCAATCCCAAACTTTCCCTGGCACATGGAATTCCCCCCATCCCTCTGACCCCAATCCCAAACTTCCCCTGGCACACGAAATTCCCCCCATCCCTTTTTCCCCAATCCCACTCTTCCCCTGGCACCTGCCGGTCCCTCCATCCCTTTTTTCCTCCATTCCCAAAGCCTGATCCCGATCCCGACCTCTCTTCCCAGCCTACAAGGAGAAGATGAAGGAGCTGCCCCTGGTCTCCCTCTTCTGCTCCTGCTTCCTCTCCGACCCCCTCGGAAAGCCGGCCTACGCCTACGAAGGTGCGACCCCATTCCCGACCCCGGGAATTCCGGGATCTCTGGGTGGGGCTTCAACCCGCTCCGCCCACCCCCGGCCCTGATCTGAGCGCGGTGGCTCCGGAATTTTCCGGGAATTCAGCGGGAGGATGGGTTGGGATCGGGAGGGAGGGGGGCTTGGGCGGAGCCAGAACCCTCGGATCTCCCAAATATTCCCAGCTCGGGAATTCCCAGCTGAGGAGCTCTGGGAAACCTTCATTCTCTCATCCCGTATCCATGATTTTCAGGATTTCATCCCAATCCATGTCCAGAGGCCATGGAGGAGCCTTGAGGGGCTCCTCCAGGTTCTCCAGGGAATCCCACACTGGAAAAGGGGTCCATTCCCACTTCCCAAAGCAGGGAGGGACAAGGATATTCCCAACCCTCAGCTCTCCCAAATATTCCCATCCTTGGCCCCATGGATGGATTGGGATCAGGAGAAGCTCCAGGAGCCCTTTATCCCTTCATCCCATATCCATGATTTTCAGGATTTCATCCCGATCCGTGTCCAGAGGCCTTGGGAGAGCCTTGAGGGGCTCCTCCAGGTTCTCCAGGGAATTCTACACTGGAAAAGGGATCCCGGTCCCATTCCCGTTTCCCAAAGCAGGGAGGGACAGGGAAATTCCCAACCCTCTGCTCTCCCAAATATTCCCAACCCAGGAGCTCCAGGAACCCTTCCCATGATTTTCAGGATATCAGTCCAATCATTGGGGCCAGATGGGCCATGAAGTGCCTTGAGGGGCTCTCCAGGGTCATCCAGGGGAATCCTAGAGCGACTGGAAAAGGTGTCCCTCCCGCATTCCAATGGCAGGGAGAGATGGATAGACAGGGAAATTCCCTGGAACCTGGGGCCTCAAGCTCTCCCAAATATTCCAACCCAGCAGCTCCAGGAGCCCTTTATCCCTTCATCCCACATCCATGATTTTCCGGATTTCATCCCAATCCATATCCAGAGGCCATGGGAGAGCCTTGAGGGGCTCCTCCAGGTTCTCCAGGGAATCCTACACCGGAAAAGGGATCCTGGCACCATTCCCACTTCCCAAAGCAGGGAGGGACAGGGAAATTCCCAACCCTCAGCTCTCCCAAATATTCCCAACCTTGGCCCCATGGATGGATTGGGATCCAGGGAAGCTCCAGGAGCCCTTTAACCCTTCATCCCATATCCATGATCTTCAGTAATTCATCCCGATCCATGTCCAGAGGCCATGGGAGAGCCTTGGGGAGCTTTTCCTGGTTCTCCAGGGAATTCTACACCGGAAAAGGGATCCCATTCCCACTTCCCAAAGCAGGGAGGGACAGGGATATTCCCAACCCTCAGCTCTCCCAAATATTCCCAACCCAGGAGCTCCAGAATCCGTATTTTCCAGTAATTCATCCCGATCCATGTCCTGAGGCCATGGGAGAGCGTTGAGGGGCTCCTCCAGGTTCTCCAGGGAATTCTACACCGGAAAAGGGATCCTGGCCCCATTCCCACTTCCCAAAGCAGGGAGAGATGGAGAGATGAGGAAATTCCCAACCCTCAGCTCTCCCAAATATTCCCAACCCAGGAGCTCCAGGAACCCTTCATTCCCTCATCCCATATCCATGATTTTCAGGATTTCATCCCAATCGTTGTCCAGAGGCCATGGAAGAGCCTTGAGGGGCTCCTCCAGGTCATCCAGGGAATTCTACACTGGAAAAGGCATCCTGGTGCCATTCCCACTTCCCAAAGCAGGGAGAGATGGAGAGACGGGGAAATTCCCAACCCTCAGCTCTCCCAAATATTCCCAACCTTGGCCCCTTGGATGGGTTGGGATCCAGGGAAGCTCCTGGAGCCCTTTATCCCTTCATCCCACATCCGTATTTTTCATCCCAATCCATGTCCAGAGGCCATGGGAGAGTCCTGAGGGGCTTTTCCAGCTTCTCCAGGGAATTCTACACTGGAAAAAGGATCCCGGTCCCATTTCCAGTTCCCAAGGCAGGAAGACATGGAGAGATGGGGATATTCCCAACCCTCCGCTCTCCAAAATATTCCCAACCCAGGAGCTCCAGAATCCGTATTTTCCAGTAATTCATCCCGACCCATGTCCAGAGGCCATGGGAGAGCCTTGAGGGGCTCCTACAGGTTCTCCAGGGAATTCTACACTGGAAAAGGGTCCTGTTCCCAAAGCAGGGAGAGATGGAGAGACAGGGAAGTTCCCAACCCTCAGCTCTCCCAAATATTCCCAACCCAGGAGCTCCAGAATCCGTATTTTCCAGTAATTCATCCCGATCCATGTCCAGACACCATGGGAGAGCCTTGAGGGACTGTTCCAGGTTCTCCAGGGAATCCTACACTGGAAAAGGGATCCCGGTCCCACTTCCCAAAGCAGAGACAGATGGAGAGACGGGGAAATTCCCAACCCTCAGCTCTCCCAAATATTCCCAACCTTGGCCCCATGGATGGGTTGGGATCCAGGGAATCTCCAGGAGCCCTTTATCCCTTCATCCCACATCCATGATTTTCAGGATTTCATCCCGATCCATGTCCAGAGGCCATGGAAGAGCCTTGGGGAGCTCCTCCAGGTTCTCCAGGGAATCCTACACTGGAAAAGGGATCCCGGTCCCACTTCCCAAAGCAGAGACAGATGGAGAGACGGGGAAATTCCCAACCCTCAGCTCTCCCAAATATTCCCAACCTTGGCCCCATGGATGGGTTGGGATCCAGGGAATCTCCAGGAGCCCTTTATCCCTTCATCCCACATCCATGATTTTCAGGATTTCATCCCGATCCATGTCCAGAGGCCATGGGAGAGCCTTGGGGAGCTCCTCCAGGGAATCCTACACCGGAAAAGGGATCCCGGTCCCATTCCCACTTCCCAAAGCAGGGAGAGATGGAGAGAAGGGGAAATTCCCAACCCTCCGCTCTCCAAAATATTCCCAACCCAGCAGCTCCAGGAGCCCTTTATGCCTTCATCCCACATCCATGATTTTCAGGATTTCATCCCAATCCATGTCCAGAGGCCATGGAAGGGCCTTGGGGAGCTCCTCCAGGTTCTCCAGGGAATCCTACACTGGAAAAGGGATCCCGGTTCCATTCCCAAGGCAGGGAGAGATGGAGAGATGGGGAAATTCCCAACCCTCAGCTCTCCCAAGTATTCCCAACCCAGGAGCTCCAGAATCCGTATTTTCCAGTAATTCATCCCAATCCATGTCCAGAGGCCATGGGAGAGTCCTGGGGGGCTTTTCCAGGTTCTCCAGGGAATCCTACACTGGAATAGGGATCCCAGTCCCATTCCCAAAGCAGGGAGAGTTGGAGAGATGGGGAGATTCCCAACCCTCAGGTCTCCCAAATATTCCTAACCCAGGAGCTCCAGAATCCGTATTTTCCAGTAATTCATCCCGATCCATGTCCAGAGGCCATGGGAGAGTCCTGAGGGGCTCCTACAGGTTCTCCAGGGAATCCTACACTGGAAAAGGGATCCCGGTCCCATTCCCAAAGCAGGGAGAGATGGAGAGATGGGGAAATTCCCAACCCTCAGCTCTCCCAAATATTCCTGACCTTGGCCCCTTGGATGGGTTGGGATCCAGGGAAGCTCCAGGAGCCCTTTATCCCTTCATCCCATATCCATATTTTTCATCCCAATCCATGTCCAGAGGCCATGGGAGAGCCCTGAGGGGCTTTTCCTGGTTCTCCAGGGAATTCTACACTGGAAAAGGGGTCCCGGTCCCATTCCCAAGGCAGGGAGAGATGGAGAGACAGGGAAATTCCCAACCCTCTGCTCTCCAAAATATTCCCAACCCAGGAGCTCCAGGAACCCTTTATCCCTTCATCCCACATCCATGATCTTCAGGATTTCATCCCAATCCATGTCCAGAGGGCACGGAAGAGCCTTGAGGGGCTCCTCCAGGTTCTCCAGGGAATCCTACACAGGAAAAAGGATCCCGCTCCCATTCCCACTTCCCAAAGCAGGGAGAGATGGAGAGATGGGGAAATTCCCAACCCAAATATTCCCACCTCATCCCCATCCACTGGAACCCCCGGGATTTCCACCCCACACACCCCTGAACCCTCAGGGCTCCAAGTGGATGAAACTCCTGGACACCAGGAGAAGGCAGGGAATTCCCGGCTCCAGAAAAACGGGACGGGAATTCCCAGCCGTGGAACGGCGGGATGGCCATGGACTGGCAGGATGGGAATTCCCGGCCACGGAAAGGCAGGATGGGAATTCCCGGCGCTCATTCCCACCCCACCCCACCCCACCCCAGACACGGTGGACCTGACCTGGTGCGTCATCTCGGACATGGAGGTGATCGAGCTGAACAAGAGGACCTCGGGCCAGTCCTTCGAGGTCATCCTGAAGCCGCCCTCCTTCGACGGCGTCCCCGAGTTCAACGCCTCGCTGCCCCGCCGCCGCGACCCTTCCCTGGAGGAGATCCAGAAGAAGCTGGAGGCGGCCGAGGAGAGGAGGAAGGTAGGGCAGATGTCACCACCACCAAAAAAAAATTAAAAATTCCCCATCCCAGTTTTTTTTTTTTTTGGGAATTTGGGAAGAGGCGGCTTCATCCCCCCCCGGTGTTGGGTGTTCCCGCAGTACCAGGAGGCGGAGCTGCTGAAGCACCTGGCGGAGAAGCGGGAGCACGAGCGGGAGGTGATCCAGAAGGCCATCGAGGAGAACAACAACTTCATCAAGACGGCCAAGGAGAGGCTGGCGCAGAAGATGGAGTCCAACAAGGAGAACCGCGAGGCCCACCTGGCCGCCATGCTGGAGCGCCTCCAGGAGAAGGTGGGCGGGGGGAGGGAAAAGGGGATCGGGATTGAGGGGTTGGGATCGGGATGAGGTTTTGGGATCGGGATTGAGGGTTGGGATCGGGATTGAGGGTTGGGATCGGGATGAGGTTTTGGGATCGGGATTGAGGGTTGGGATTGGGATTGAGGGTTGGGATCGGGATTGAGGGTTGGGATCGGGATGAGGTTTTGGGATCGGGATTGAGGGTTGGTATCGGGATTGAGGGTTGTGATCGGGATGAGGGTTGGGATCGGGATTGAGGTTTGGGATCGGGATTGAGGGTTGGGATCGGGATTGAGGGTTGGGATCGAGATGAGGTTTTGGGATCGGGATGAGGGTTGGGATCGGGATTGAGGGTTGGGATCGGGATGAGGTTTTGGGATCGGGATTGAGGGTTGGGATTGGGATTGAGGTTTTGGGATCGGGATTGAGGGTTGGGATCGGGATGAGGTTTTGGGATCGGGATTGAGGGTTGGGATCGTGTTCGGGACGCTCTCGTGGGGTGGAGCCACCAAAGAGAGGGGGGTGGCCCCGCTTCCCTTCCCACCCAAGGGTGGCATTCCGTTGGGATGGGGAGGGTCCCGCCCCGGGCGGATCCAGGAGGTTCAGGAGAGGTTGGAGAGTTGGGATCCGTGGAGAAGCAAAGCCCTCCCTCTTCCCCTGTCCCGAGACGGGACACGGAATCCCAGGAATCGGAGGATCCCGGGGTGGTTGGGTTGGAAGGGACCTTTAGGATTATCCAGTTCCCCCCTCACCCGCCCCCGGCACCTTCCACCATCCCAGATTTCTCCAAGCCATGTCCAACCTTTCCTTGGACCATCCCAGATTTCTCCAAACCCCATCCAACCCTTCCTTGGACCATCCCAGATTTCTCCAAGCCCTGTCCAACCTTTCCTTGGACCCTCCCAGGCTGCTCCAAGCCCTGTCCAACCTTTCCTTGGACCATCCCAGATTTCTCCAAACCCCGTCCAACCTTTCCTTGGACCATCCCAGATTTCTCCAAGCCCTGTCCAACCGTTCCTTGGACCATCCCAGGCTTCTCCAAGCCCCGTCCAACCTTTCCTTGGACCATCCCAGATTTCTCCAAGCCCCATCCAACTTTTCCTTGGACCCTCCCAGATTTCTCCAAGCCCTGTCCAACTTTTCCTTGGATCATCCCAGGCTGCTCCAAGCCCCCTCCAACCCTTCCTTGGACCATCCCAGATTTCTCCAAGCCCCCTCCAACCTTTCCTTGGACCATCCCAGATTTCTCCAAGCCCCGTCCAACCTTTCCTTGGACCATCCCAGATTTCTCCAAGCCCCATCCAACCTTTCCTTGGACCATCCCAGATTTCTCCAAGCCCCTTCCAACCTTTCCTTGGACTATCCCAGGCTGCTCCAAGCCCCGTCCAACCTTTCCTTGGACCATCCCAGATTTCTCCAAGCCCCGTCCAACCTTTCCTTGGACCATCCCAGATTTCTCCAAGCCCCCTCCAACGTTTCCTTGGACCATCCCAGATTTCTCCAAGCCCCCTCCAACCTTTCCTTGGACCATCCCAGATTTCTCCAAACCCCCTCCAACCTTTCCTTGGACCATCCCAGATTTCTCCAGGCCCCTTCCAACTTTTCCTTGGACCATCCCAGATTTCTCCAAGCCCCATCCAACCTTTCCTTGGACCATCCCAGATTTCTCCAAGCCCTGTCCAACCTTTCCTTGGACCATCCCAGATTTCTCCAAGCCCTGTCCAACCTTTCCCTGGACCATCCCAGGCTGCTCCAAGCCCCGTCCAACCTTTCCTTGGACCATCCCAGATTTCTCCAAACCCCCTCCAACCTTTCCTTGGACCATCCCAGGATTCTCCAAGCCCCTCCAACCTTTCCCTGGACCATCCCAGATTTCTCCAAGCCCCCTCCAACCTTTCCTTGGACTATCCCAGATTTCTCCAAGCCCCCTCCAACCTTTCCTTGGACTATCCCAGATTTCTCCAAGCCCCCTCCAACCTTTCCTTGGACCATCCCAGATTTCTCCAAGCCCCCTCCAACCTTTCCTTGGACCATCCCAGATTTCTCCAAGCCCCTTCCAACCTTTCCTTGGACCATCCCAGATTTCTCCAAGCCATGTCCAACCTTTCCTTGGACCATCCCAGATTTCTCCAAGCCCTGTCCAACCTTTCCCTGGACCATCCCAGATTTCTCCAAACCCCCTCCAACCTTTCCTTGGACTATCCCAGATTTCTCCAAGCCCCCTCCAACCTTCCTTGGACCATCCCAGATTTCTCCAAGCCCCCTCCAACCTTTCCTTGGACCATCCCAGATTTCTCCAAGCCCCTTCCAACCTTTCCTTGGACCATCCCAGATTTCTCCAAGCCATGTCCAACCTTTCCTTGGACCATCCCAGATTTCTCCAAGCCCTGTCCAACCTTTCCTTGGGCCATCCCAGATTTCTCCAAGCCCCCTCCAACCTTTCCTTGGACCATCCCAGATTTCTCCAAGCCCCGTCCAACCTTTCCTTGGACCATCCCAGGCTGCTCCAAGCCATGTCCAACCTTTCCTTGGACCATCCCGGATTTCTCCAAGCCCCGTCCAACCTTTCCTTGGACCATCCCAGATTTCTCCAAGCCCCCTCCAACCTTTCCTTGGACCATCCCAGATTTCTCCAAGCCCCCTCCAACCTTTCTTTGGACCATTCCAGATTTCTCCAAGCCCCATCCAACCCTTCCTTGGACCATCCCAGATTTCTCCAAGACCCATCCAACCTTTCCTTGGACCATCCCAGATTTCTCCAAGCCCTGTCCAACCTTTCCTTGGACCATCCCAGATTTTTCCAAGCCCCCTCCAACCTTTCCTTGGACCATCCCAGGCTTCTCCAAGCCCCGTCCAACTTTTCCTTGGACCCTCCCAGGCTGCTCCAAGCCCTGTCCAACCTTTCCTTGGACCATCCCAGATTTCTCCAAGCCATGTCCAACCTTTCCTTGGACCATCCCAGATTTCTCCAAGCCCCCTCCAACCTTCCCTTGGATCATCCCAGATTTCTCCAAACCCCGTCCAACCTTTCCTTGGACCATCCCAGGCTGCTCCAAGCCCCATCCAACCCTTCCTTGGACCATCCCAGGCTGCTCCAAGCCATGTCCAACCTTTCCTTGGACCATCCCGGATTTCTCCAAGCCCTGTCCAACCTTTCCTTGGACCATCCCAGATTTCTCCAAGTCATGTCCAACCTTTCCTTGGACCCTCCCAGGCTGCTCCAAGCCCCCTCCAACCTTTCCTTGGACCATCCCAGATTTCTCCAAGCCCCATCCAACTTTTCCTTGGACCATCCCAGATTTCTCCAAGCCCCATCCAACCTTTCCTTGGACCATCCCAGATTTCTCCAAGCCCCCTCCAACCTTTCCTTGGACCATCCCAGGCTGCTCCAAGCCCTGTCCAACCTTTCCTTGGACCATCTCAGATTTCTCCAAGCCATGTCCAACCTTTCCTTGCACCATCCCAGATTTCTCCAAACCCTGTCCAACCTTTCCTTGGATCATCCCAGATTTCTCCAAGCCCCGTCCAACCTTTCCTTGGACCATCCCAGGCTGCTCCAAGCCCCATCCAACCTTTCCTTGGACCATCCCAGATTTCTCCAAGCCCCATCCAACCCTTCCTTGGACCATCCCAGGCCGCTCCAAGCCCCTTCCAACCTTTCCTTGGACCATTCCAGATTTCTCCAAACCCTGTCCAACCTTTCCTTGGGCCATCCCAGATTTCTCCAAGCCATGTCCAACCTTTCCTTGGACCCTCCCAGATTTCTCCAAACCCCCTCCAACCTTTCCTTGGACCATCCCAGGCTGCTCCAAGCCCCCTCCAACCTTTCCTTGGACCATCCCAGATTTCTCCAAGCCCCCTCCAACATTTCCTTGGACCATCCCAGATTTCTCCAAGCCCCGTCCAACTTTTCCTTGGACCATCCCAAGCTGCTCCAAGCCCCGTCCAACCTTTCCTTGGACCATCCCAGGCTGCTCCAAGCCCCATCCAACCTTTCCTTGGACCATCCCAGATTTCTCCAAACCCGTCCAACCTTTCCTTGGACCATCCCAGATTTCTCCAAGCCCATCCTCCAACCTTTCCTTGGACCCTCCCAGTCTGCTCCAAGACCCATCCAACCTTTCCTTGGATCATCCCAGGCTGCTCCAAGCCCCGTCCAACCTTTCCTTGGACCATCCCAGATTTCTCCAAGCCCCGTCCAACCTTTCCTTGGACCATCCCAGATTTCTCCAAGCCCCATCCAACCTTTCCTTGGACACTTCCAGAGGGATCCAGGGGCACCTTCCCTGGGAATTCCGTCCCCGCCGCTCCCCCTCGCCACTTTCCGGATCTTTCCCTTCCCACGGATGATCCGGCTGCTGTAATTCATCCTGATCCATGTCCATGTCCATGTACTTTTTTCTTTTTCTTCCTTTTTTCCTTAAAACTGTTTAAATCTACTCTAAACTAACAAACCCAAAAAAACAACAAAAACTAACACCTACAACCCACCAAACCTAAAACTGCAAAAAAGACCATAAAACTAATAAAAAACTAAAAAAAACTAAACTACACCCACAACAAAAACTATCTCTATTCACCACCTCTCTACAAAACAACCAAAAGTTTCATTATTTCATACTATTAATTCTTGACTTTTATAAACATTTTATTTGTTAAATAAATACTTTTTTCCACAAAAAAAAAAAAAAATTACACTCAACGTCCTAATAAATCTATAATCGGTTAGTTAGTCCATCCTTAAAATACTACAAGTATTTTAAAGATTCCCGCCCTTCCAGCCCCTCTTCTCTCTCCCGAATCAGGTCTGTTCCCAACCTCCGCACGGAAAATCCCACCCTCGCCACCTCCAGCTCCCTCCAAACGATCCGGAGCCCGCCCGGTGCCCTTCTCCCAGCGCCTCCGTCGGGGCAGAGGCGGAGAGCGCCAGATAAATGCCGGAAAAAAAAACCAAAAACAATAAAATTCCCAGCTAATCCCAGCTTCCACGGGGGATTCCCGGGACGGTTGGACGTCTCCCTCGTAGCCAGGAGGGCGAGGAGAAATCTGGGATCGTCCCCCCAAGTGCCACCGAGCAGCCCTTAAAGTGACCCCGGTGGGGGAGAGGAGGAGGAGGAGGAGGAGGAGGAGGAGGAGGAGGAGGAGGAGGAGGAGGAGGAGGAGGAGGAGGAGGAGGATGGAGGAGGAGGAGGATGGAGGAGGATGGAGGATGGAGGAGGAGGAGGAGGAGGATGGAGGAGGAGGAGGATGGAGGAGGATGGAGGAGGAGGAGGATGGAGGAGGATGGAGGAGGAGGAGGATGGAGGAGGAGGATGGAGGAGGATGGAGGAGGAGGAGGATGGAGGAGGATGGAGGAGGATGGAGGAGGAGGATGGAGGAGGATGGAGGAGGATGGAGGAGGAGGATGGAGGAGGAGGAGGAGGAGGAGGAGATGGAGGAGGATGGAGGAGGATGGAGGAGGAGGATGGAGGAGGATGGAGGAGGAGGATGGAGGAGGAGGAGGAGGAGGAGGAGGAGGAGGAGGAGGAGGAGGAGGAGGAGGAGGAGAGGACGCTGCGTCCCTCGGGATGGACCTTGGTGCCTTCAAACCCCCGATTCGGAGCCGTGGGGAACGCCGGAATCCTGGAAATCCGGCTAACGCCTGTTCCCCCCCATCCCGCTTCCTCCTCCTCCTCCTCCTCCTCCTCCTCCTCCTCCTCCTCCTTCCCTCCCACCTCCCGCTTCCCAAATTCCCCCTCCACAGGACAAACACGCGGAGGAAGTGAGGAAAAACAAGGAGCTGAAGGAAGAGGCCTCCAGGTAAAGAGGCGCTGCTGGGACTGACAGCTCCAAGGGCAGCAGGAGGAGGAGGAGGAGGAGGAGGAGGAGGAGGTGCCGGAAGCTTCCGCAGCTCCAGGTCGGAAGGACGGTTTTGGTGTGGGAATGGCGGACGCCGCCTTCCCTCCTCCGCTTTTCTTTGTTCGTGCTGGATGTGAAGAAGCCGAGGGGGGGCGAAGCCGTCGGAGTCGTCGTCGTCGTCGTCGTCGTTCCGGAGGGAAGGGTTGGGGGAGGGAAGGGATGGAGGGAATTTTTTTGGGGGGGGATTCCCCCCACCCGTGTCAGCCGAGATCCCGGAAAAAGGGGGGGACGGCCCCGAGGGGGGCTGAGGAGGTGATCCCCGGGTGGGGGAAAAAAATTCCCACCCGGGAATGCGGAGAGGGTGGGGAGGGAAGTGTGGGAAATGTGCGTCGTGTGTGAGTTTCGTTTGGTGCTGGGCAGGCGGGGCCGGCGGGGATCCCTCCGGAGCCTTCTCCATCCAATCCCAATCCCAATCCCAATCCCAATCTCAATCCCAATCCCAATCACAATCCCAATATCAATCCCAATCTCAATCCCAATCCCAATATCAATCCCCATCCCAATCCCAATCTCAATATCAATCCCAATCTCAATCCCAATCTCAATCCCAATCCCAATATCAATCCCAATCCCAATCCCAATCTCAATCCCAATCCCAACCCCAATCTCAATCTCAATCCCAATCTCAATCCCAATCCCAACCCCAATCTCAATCCCAATCTCAATCCCAATTTCAATCTCAATCCCCATCCCAATCCCAATCTCAATCCCAATCCCAACCCCAATCTCAATCCCAATCTCAATCCCAATTTCAATCTCAATCCCCATCCCAATCCCAATTTCAATCTCAATCTCAATCCCAATCCCAATCCCAATCTTAATCCCAATCCAAATCCCAATACCAATCTCAATCCCAATCCCAATCCCAGTCCAGTCCCAATCCCAATCTCAATCCCAATCCCGATCTCAATCCCAATCCAAATCCCCAATCTCAATCCCAATCCCAATCCCAATCCCACCCGTGGCCTGCGGCATCTCTTGGTGCCCCTCCCTCCCTTGTTCCCGCCTGGATTCGGGATCATCTCTTCCCAGATCTCTTCCCAGATCTCTTTCCAGATCTCTTCCCAGATCTCTTCCCAGATCCCACGGGGTTTTGGGATTTTTTTGGGGTTTTTTTTTTTCCCCTTCCAGCACCGTTTCGGGAAGGAGGAGGAGGCTCCTCCTGCCCTGTTCGAGGTGGGATCAGGGAGCGGAATTCCCTGGCTCCAAAGGTTTTTTTAATTCACTCCAAAGGGTGGCGCCCATCCCATGGGTCCTTCCCAAGGGCGACCTTGGAAAAACCCCCACGAATTCCCTAAAAAAACCCAAAAAACTAACAAAAAAACCCCCAAAAAAGCTTTTTTTTTTGGTAAGAACCTCCCGAAAAAAAACCCCCAAATCCCGGTGGGAATTCTTGGATGAAACTCCGAGCTGGAAAAAACCCGTCGGCTCCCAGGGGTGGAGCAGCAGGAGAAACCAAAGGGGTGCGGAGACCCGCAATGGAAGGAAAATTTGGGAAAAAATTTGGGAAAAATTTGAGAAAAATTGGGAACAACAAAAAAAAAAAACATGGAAAGCTGGAGGTGGGATGGAGCCCTGTGGAAAAAAAAAGATCCATGGGAACCCCCTTGGGGACATTCGGGGATTTTGGGATCCTGGGAAGGTGACACCAGGGAGGGTGGAAAACCCTCCCAGAATTCCATGAGGAGGGGTTTTTTTTTGGGATCTCTGCCTCCAAAAAGGATGGGAGAAGAAAGATTGGGATTTTCCAGGGGGGGAGGGGCCTAGGTGGGAAATTCCCCTCCATTCCCAGTTTTCCAGCTCCCCCAAAATTCCAAACCCCGCGGATGCGAACGGAGGCTTCGGCCTCCGAGACGTTCCGAGCTCCGCTCCGGCTCCGGAGTGGGAATGGCGGCTCTTTCCCTGATCCCCGGGAGAATCCTGGGAATGGGGAGGGGGGAAAAAAAAAAAAAAATTATGGGATTGGGGACGGGATTGTGGCACGAGCTGTCCTTTATTTTTATTTAAAATTTGGATTTTTTTGGTTTTTTTTGTACACAACAAAAAAAAAATGTAAATAAAAACTGCCTTGGCCTTTCCTTCCGTCTCCACCAGCCCGGCGCTGCTTCCCGTCTGTCCGGTTTGGATTTGTTTTTCCCGGGATTGGGGCATCCCTGGATCCCTGGGAGCGCCCAAGGGTGGGGTTGGATCACCCCGGGATGGTGGGAAGTGTCCCTGGATATCGGGATGGAAGCTCCACGGATCCCAAATCCCAAACCCTTCCGGGATTCTGGGATCCAGGAGGCTCAGGATCCATCCCCAGGGGTTTTTATAGAATTCGGGGATGGGAAAAGGGAAGGGAGACCCTTCCTGGAGTCCCCAATTCCCAGGGAATTCCCAAAATTCCTTCCCGGAGAGGAGTTGGGATGGGGCTGGATCCAATCCCAGGAGAGCTGGGAATGCGCAGCTGGATCAGGGAATGGATCCAGGGAATGCTGGGAGCTCCAGGAGAGCCGGGATTTGGGAAAGGGCTGGAGGGATAAAGGGAGCCAGGGGCTGGAATTCCCACCGGGAAAGGGGAGCTGGGGGTGGGATCTTGGGAAGGAATTCCCGGCCGGGCTGGAATTCCCAGAGAATCCCCGGCAGCGCCCGAGGGTGGGGTTGGATCACCCCGGGATGGTGGGAAGTGTCCCTGGGATATCGGGATGGAAGCTCCATGGATCCCAAATCCCAAACCCTTCCGGGATTCTGGGATCCAGGAGGCTCAGGATCCATCCCCAGGGTTTTTTTATGGGATTTGGGAAGGGAGACCCTTCCTGGAGTCCCCGATTCCCAGGGAATTCCCAAAATTCCTTACTGGAGAGGAGCTGGGATGGGGCTGGATCCAATCCCAGGGCTGGGAGAGCTGGGAATGCACAGCTGGATCAGGGAATGGATCCAGGGAATCCTGGGAGGGAAAGGAGAGCCGGGATTTGGGGAAAGGGGACCCAGGGGCTGGAATTCCCACTGGGAAAGGGGAGCTCAGGGTGGGATCTTGGGAAGGAATTCCCGGCCGGGCTGGAATTCCCAGAGAACCCCCGGCAGTTGTCCCAGCTTTTTGGGGTCCCTGCCCACGGAATGGGAGGAGCTTCGAGGCCCCTCCCCACCCGGAACGTTCCGTCATTCCCGAATTCCTGGCTCCCGCCCCTTCCCCACCATCCCGACACCCTCCAGGACTCCTCCAGCGGATCCGGCTGAGGACGGAGGGGACGGAGAATCCCACGGAGAATCCCATTCCCAGAGGGAAGAGCTCCCACCCCCCCGGGAGCTCCGTCCGAGCCGACGACGTCCTGAGGCTCCTGAAGGAATTCCTGCGGGATTTTGAGAAGCTGAGGTGGGAACGGATCCAAAACCCATCCCAAGAATTTCTTCTTTATTCCCAAAGATTTGTTCTTTATTCCCAAGGATTTGTTCTTTATTCCCAAAGATTTGTTCTCCATTCCCAAAGATTTGTTCATTATTCCCAAAGATTTGTTCTTTATTCCCAAGGATTTGTTCCTCATTCCCAAAGATCCATCCCAAAGATTTGTTCTCCATTCCCAAAGATTTGTTCTCCATCCCAAAGATTTGTTCTCCATCCCAAAGATTTGTTCTTTATTCCCAAGAATTTGTTCCCCATTCCCAAATTTTTGTTCTTTATTCCCAAGGATTTGTTCTCCATTCCCAAAGATTTGTTCCCCATTCCCAAAGATTTGTTCCCCATTCCCAAAGATTTGTTCCCCATTCCCAAAGATTTGTTCTCCATCCCAAAGATTTGTTCTCCATTCCCAAGGATTTGTTCCCAATTCCCAAAGATTTGTTCTCCATCCCAAAGATTTGTTCTTTATTCCCAAAGATTTGTTCCCAATTCCCAAAGATTTGTTCTCCATCCCAAAGATTTGTTCTCCATTCCCAAGGATTTGTTCCCAATTCCCAAAGATTTGTTCTCCATCCCAAAGATTTGTTCTTTATTCCCAAAGATTTGTTCCCAATTCCCAAAGATTTGTTCTCCATCCCAAAGATTTGTTCTCCATCCCAAAGATTTGTTCCCCATTGCCAAAGATTTCTTCTCCATTCCCAAGGATTTGTTCCCACTTCCCAAAGATTTGTTCCCCATTCCAAATATTTGTTCTTTATTCCCAAAGATCCATTCCCAAGGATTTGTTTGGAGGCCGATCCAGCTTCGGGAATGGTTTCTTGACCCTTCCCAGGGCTCGGATCCGGGGAAATCCCGGGATTTTGGGGCCAATCCCGGTGGGATCCGCAGGGATTGGAGCTCAGGGGCGGCCTTGGGATCCCAGGAATTCCTCCAGCAGCGTTCCCAGCTCCGAGTTCTCCTGCTGGAGGGCGGCGGCCTCGGAAAAGAGCTCGGCCCGGCGGGTCAGGACTTTGCTGGGAAAAAGGGAAAAGGGGATTCCGTGAGAAACCCGATGGAATTCCAAAGAAAACCCCCAGGATTCCACGGAGCCCCCCTGGAATTCCATGAAAACCCCCCAGGATTCCAAGGAAAACCTCCAAAATTCCATGGAATACCCCCAGGAATTCAATAGAAAACTCCAGGATTCCATGGAAAACCCTCAGACTTCCATGGAAAACCCCAGGATTCCATGAAAAACCCTCGGACTTCCATGGAAAACCCCTGGGATTCCACCGAAACCCCCCCAAATTCTATGGAAACCACCCAGAATTCCATGGGAAAAACTCAGGATTCCAAGGAAAACTCCCAGGATTCCCTGGAAAACCCCCAGGATTCCCTGGAAAACCCCCAGGATTCCAGAGAAAACCCCTGGAATTCCATGAAAAAATCCCAGGATTCCTTGAAAAACCCCAGAATTCCATGGAAAACCTCCAATATTCCATGGAAAAACCCAAGGATTCCATGGAAAACTCCCAGGATTTCATGGAAAACCCTCAGAATTCCATGGAAAACCCCCGGATTCCATGGAAAAAATCCCAGGATTCCTTGAAAAATCCCAAAATTCCATGGAAACCCCCCAGGATTCCACAGAACCACCCTGGAATTCCATTAAACCCCCCAGAATTCCATGGAAAATCCCCCCAGGATTCCATGGAAAACCCCCAGAATTCCATGAAAAAATCCCAGGATTCCATGGAAAACCCTCAGATTTCCATGGAAAACCCCGGAGTTCCAAGGAAAACCTCCCAGGATTCCATTAAAAAAACCCCAGAATTCCATGGAAAACTCCCAGGATTCCTTGAAAAAACCCAGAATCCCACGGAAAACCCTCAGAATTCCATGGAGAACCCCCAGGAATTCCATGAAAAACTCAGGATTCCAAGGAAAACTCCCAAGATTCCCTGGAAAACCCCTGGAATTCTACAGTAAAGCCCAAGGATTCCAGTGAAAACCCCTGGAATTCCATGAAAAAAATCCCAGGATTCCTTGAAAAACACCAGAATTTCATGGAAAACCTCCAATATTCCATGGAAAAACTCAAGGATTCAATGGAAAACCCCCAGAATGGGTCGAAAACCCCCCCAAAATTCCATGGAAAACTCCCAGGATTCCATGGAAACCACCCAGATTTTCATGGAAAACCCCCAGGAATCCATGAAAAGACCCTGGGATTCCATGGAAATACTCCCAGAATTCCATTAAAAATCCCCAGAATTCCATTAAAAATCCCCCAGAATTCCATGGAAAACCCTCGGACTTACATGGAAAAACTCCAGGATTCCATGAAAACTTCTGGGATTCCTTGAAAAAAATCCCAGAATTCCATGGAAACCCCCAGGAATTCCATAGAAAACCACAGGATTCCATGGAAAACCCTTGAAATTCCATGGAAAACCCCAGGATTCAATGGAAATTCCCCAAGATTCCGAGGAAAATTCCCAAAATTCCACGGAAACCCCTCAGAATTCCAAGGAAAACGCTCCCCAGGCCCTCACTGATATTCCAGGAGCGCGGCTCCCAGCGCATCCCAAAGCTTCAGCGTCCCGCCTCGGGAATGACGGCGGCCAGGGATTGCCAATATTCCGCGTCCTTGGAATTATCCCGGAAACCCTGGAGCTCCTTGGGGGGTCCCTCGTCCCTGGGGATGGAGAACAAAAAAAAAAAAATCTTTGGGAATAAAGAAGAAAATTTGGGAATGGGGAACAAAATTTGGGAATTGGGAACAAAATTTGGGAATGGAGAACAAATCTTTGGATGGGGAACAAATCTTTGGGAATGGGGAAAAATCTGGGAATGGGGAACAAATCTTTGGGAATAAAGAACAAATCTTTGGGAATGGGGAACAAATCTTTGGGAATGGGGAAAAAATCTGGGAATGGGGAACAAATCTTTGGGAATGGGGAACAAATCTTTGGGATGGAGAACAAATCTTTGGGAATTGGGAACAAATCTTTGGGAATAAAGAACAAAATTTGGGATGGAGAACAAATCTTTGGGAATTGGGAACAAATCTTTGGGAATGGGGAACAAATCTTTGGGAATAAAAAAACAAATCTTTGGGAATGGAGAACAAATCTTTGGGAATGGGGAACAAATCTTTGGGAATAAAAAACAAATCTTTGGGAATGGAGAACAAATCTTTGGGAATGGGGAAAAAATCTTTGGGGATGGAGAACAAATCTTTGGGATGGGGAACAAATCTTTGGGAATTGGGAACAAATCTTTGGGAATGGAGAACAAATCTTAGGGAATAAAGAAGAAATCCTTGGGAATGGAGAAAAAATCCTTGGGAATGGGGAACAAATCTTTGGAATAAAGAAGAAATCCTTGGGATGGGGTTTTGGATCCGTTCCCCACCTCAGCTTCTCAAAATCCCGCAGGAATTCCTTCAGGAGCCTCAGGACGTCGTCGGCTCGGACGGAGCTCCCGCGGGGTTGGGATTCTCCGTCCTCAGCCGGATCCGCCGGATCTTCTCCTCTCGGGATCTCCTGGAAGGGAGAAAAGTCGGGAAAAATGGGCGGAATTTTCCCCTCCTCCCTCCTGGAATTTTATTTTTTTGGGAATGTTTTCCATCAGGATCCCCCTTGGCAATCCCACCTGGCTGGCGCCGCCTTCCCGGGATTGGTGCTCCAGGAAAAAATCCAGGAGCTGGCGCAGCTCGTCCTCGTCCTCGATCCGGAGGCTCTGGGGGGGGGGAAAAAAGCGGGAATTCCGTCCGAGTTCCGTGGGACAGGGGGGAGGGGGTTTGGAGCTCTGGGAGTGCCGGGTGAGGTCGGGAAGGG
>WQNJ02000188.1:0-30835 GCA_016584745.2 Phylloscopus trochilus trochilus
CACCCAAATCTGAGGGAAACTCCCCAAAATCTGAGGAAATTTTCCCAAACCCATGAGGAAACCCCAAAATCGAGGGAAACTCCCACAGAATCATGGAAAATCTCCACAAAATCGAGGGATATCTCCCAAATCTGAGGGCAAACCCCCCAAATCTGAGGGCAAACCCCCCAAATCTGAGGGCAAACCCCCAAATCTGAGGGCAAACCCCCCAAATCTGAGGGCAAACCCCCCAAATCTGAGGGCAAACCCCCCAAATCTGAGGGCAAACCTCCCAAACCTGAGGGGAAAATGTCCCAAAACCTGAGGGGAAAATGTCCCAAAACCTGAGGGGAAAATCTCCCAAAACCCGAGGGAAAATCTCCCAAACCCGAGGGGAAATCTCCCAAACCCGAGGGGAAACCTCCTAAAACCTGAGGGAAAATCTCCCAAATCTGAGGGGAAACCCCCCAAATCTGAGGGGAAAATCGCCCAAACCTGAGGGAAAATCGCCCAAACCTGAGGGAAAATCGCCCAAACCTGAGGGGAAATCTCCCAAATCTGAGGGGAAATCGCCCAAGTCTGAGGGGAAACCTCCCAAATCTGAGGGGAAAATCTCCCAAACCCGAGAGAAAATC
This sequence comes from Phylloscopus trochilus trochilus, assembly GCA_016584745.2. Classification (NCBI taxonomy): domain Eukaryota; kingdom Metazoa; phylum Chordata; class Aves; order Passeriformes; family Phylloscopidae; genus Phylloscopus; species Phylloscopus trochilus. The sequence continues at coordinate 615 of WQNJ02000188.1, forward strand.
TCCCAAATCTGAGGGCAAATCTCTCAAACCCGAGGGCAAATCTCTCAAACCCGAGGGCAAATCTCTCAAACCCGAGGGCAAATCTCTCAAACCCGAGGGCAAATCTCTCAAACCTGAGGGCAAATCTCTCAAACCTGAGGGCAAATCTCTCAAATCTGAGGGGAAACCCCCCAAATCTGAGGCCAAACCCCCCAAATCTGAGGCCAAACCCCCCAAACCTGAGGGGAAATCTCTCAAACCTGAGGGGAAACCCCCCAAACCTGAGGGCAAACCCCCCAAACCTGAGGGGAAACTCTCAAACCTGAGGGGAAACCCCCCAAACCTGAGGGCAAACCTCCCAAACCTGAGGGCAAACCTCCCAAACCTGAGGGGAACCCCCCCAAACCTGAGGGGAACCCCCCCAAACCTGAGGGGAACCCCCCCAAACCTGAGGGGAAACCTAAAACCTGAGGGCAAACCCCCCAAACCTGAGGGCAAACCTCCCAAACCTGAGGGCAAACCCCCCAAACCCGAGGGCAAACCGGGGGAAATTTCCCCCCAAATCCCTGGAACTCACCCCGAGCCCCGTCTGTTCCCTGTTCGCAGCCCCTGTACGGGTTCCACGCGCAGGAGTTCATCCCGTTCCGCTTTGCCAGCGGCGGCGGGCGGGAGCTTTACTTCTATGAGGAGAAGGAGGTGGAGCTGAGCGACATCATCAACACCCCCCTGCCCAGGGTGCCCCTGGACGTCTGCCTCAAGGGTGGGGGGGGCTGGGGGGGATTCGGGGCAGTCCTGGGGGGGATTTGGGGAGTTTTGGGGGGATTTAGGGTGATTTGGGGGGGATTTGGGGCAGTCCTGGGGGGGGTTTGGGGAGTTTTGGGGGGGATTTGGGACTTTTGGGGGGATTTGGAGTGATTTGGGGGGGGGATTTGGGGGAGGTCTGGGGGGATTTGGGCATTTTGGGGGATTTGGGGGGATTCGGGGCAGTCTTGGGGGGGGATTTGGGGACTTTTGGGGGGATTTGGGGGAGTTCTGGGGGGGATTTGGGGAGTTTTGGGGGGATTTGGAGTGATTTGGGGGGGGGATTTGGGGGAGTTCTGGGGGGATTTCTGAAGGGATTTGGGCGTTTTGGGGGGATTTGGGGGAGTTCTGGGGGGATTTGGGAATTTTGGAGGGAGTTTTGGGGCGATTTGGGGGGGCAATTTGGGGGGGGATTTGGGGGAGTTCTGGGGGATTTGGGCATTTTGGGGGGAGTTTTGAGGGGGATTTGGGGCAGTCCTGGGGGGGTTTTTGGGACTTTTGGGGGGAGTTTTGAGGGGATTTGGGGGGATTTGGGGAATTCTGGGGGATTTGGGAGCTTTGGGGGGAGTTTTGGGGGGATTTGGGGAGGTTCTGGAGGATTTGGGAATTTTGGAGGGAGTTTTGGGCGGATTTAGGAATTTTGAAACAATTGGGGAACGGGAGGGGGATTTGGGGTGGTTGAAATGTAACTTGGGGGGGGATTTGGGGAGTCTGGAGGGAATTCTGGGGCTGATTCGGGGAACTCAGAGCATCATTTTGGGGAGGATTTGGGGAGTTTGAAACATAATTTGGGGGATTTTGGGGGGCATTTTGTGACATTTGGAGCATGATTTGGGGGGATTTGGGGAATTCACAGCATAATTTGGGGACGATTTCGGGATTTTGGAGGGAATGCCAAACTGGATTTTTTTGGGGGGGTGGTGCTTCTTTCCAACCCTGCCTGGACAAAATTCGGGCTGAGGAGCTGATTTTTATTTTTTTTTGGGGGTGTGAACCCCCCCAAATTCCTCCCCTCAGCCCACTGGCTCAGCATCGAGGGCGTGCAGCCGGCCATCCCTGAAAATCCCCCGCCAGGTGCTTCACCCCCTCCCAAAAAAAAAACCCCAAAATTGGGGCTTTTCCCCCCACCCCAAAACATTTTGGGGACCCCCTGACCCCCCTTTTGGTGCCCCCCCACCAGCCCCCAAGGAGCAGCAGAAGGCCGAGGCCACCGAGCCCCTGAAATCGGCCAAGCCCGGCCAGGAGGACGAGGGGACCCCCAAATCCAAGGGGCCCGGAGGGGCCGGGGGAGATGGAAAAGGTGAGGGCTGGGGGGGGGGGGAGGTTTGGGGGGGGATTCAGGGAATTTTGGGGGGGATTTGGGGAATTTTGGGGGGGATTGAAGGGAGATTTGGGGAGGATTTTGGGGGGATTTGGGGAATTTTGGGGGAATTTTGGGGGTTTAGGAGGGATTTGGGGGGATTTAGTGGGGAATTTGGGGGGAATTTGGAGGGATTGGGGGTGGTTAAAAGGAGATTTGGGGAGGATTTTGGGGAATTTGGGAGAATTTGGGGAATTTTGGGGGTTTGGGGAATTTTGGGGGGGATTTGGGGAATTTTGGGGGGGATTGGGGGTGGTTGAAGGGAGATTTAGGGGAATTTTGGGGGAATTTGGGGAGAATTTGGGGAATTTTGGGAATTTGGAGCGATTTGGGGAGAATTTTAGGGGAATTTGGGGGGATTTGGGGCAGTTTAAGGGAGATATGGAGAATTTTGGGGGGATTTTGGGGGGATTTGGGGTGGTTGAAGGTGATTTGGGGGGATGTGGGGAGAATTCTGGGGGGATTTGGGGAGAATTTGGGGAATTTTGGGGGGATTTGGGGGGCTCACTGGGGTTTTAATGGGATTTTGGGGGGGCGGGGGTCACTGGGGTTTTAGGGAACCCAGTGGGGTTTAGGGGTTTAATGGGATTTTAGGGGTTTTAATGGGATTTTAGGGGGGTCACTGAGGGTGGGGTTTAAGGGTTTTAATGGGATTTTAGAGACCCCAGTGGGGTTTAGGGGTTTTAATGGGGTTTTGGGGGGGGGTCACTGAGGGTGAGGTTTAAGGGTTTTAATGGGATTTTAGGGGTTTTAATTGGATTTAAGGGAGGGGTCATTGGGGTTTTAGGAGGGGTCATTGGGGTTTAAGGGTTTTAATGAAATTTTAGGGGTTTTAATGGGATTTTAGGGGGTGTCCCTGGGCTTTAAGGGTTTTAATGGGGTTTTAGAGACCCCAGTGGGGTTTAGGGGGTTTAGTGGGATTTTAGGGGTTTTAATTGGATTTTAGGGGGGTCATTGGGGTTTTAGGGAACCCAGTGGGGTTTAGGGAGTTTAATGGGATTTTAGGGATTTTAATGGGATTTTAGGGGGGTCACTGGGGTTTTGGGGGGGGTCACTGAGGGTGGGGTTTAAGGGCTTTAATGGGATTTTAGGAAACCCAGTGGGGTTTAGGGGGTTTAATGGGATTTTAAGGGTTTTAATGGGATTTTAGGGATTTTAATGGGATTTTAGGGATTTTAATGGGATTTTAGGGGTGTCCCTGGGGTTTTGGGGGGGGTCACTGAGGGTGGGGTTTAAGGGTTTTAATGGGATTTTAGGGAAGCCAGTGGTGTTTAGGGGTTTAATGGGATTTTAGGGGTTTAATGGGATTTTAGGGGGTGTCCCTGGGGTTTAAGGGTTTTAATGGGATTTTAGGGGTTTAATGGGATTTTATGGGGTGTCCCTGGGGTTTAGGGGTTTAATGGGATTTTAGGGAACCCAGTGGGGTTTAGGGGTTTAATGGGATTTCGGGGGGTGTCACTGGGGTTTAAGGGTTTTAATGGGATTTTAGGGGGGTCACTGGGATTTTAGGAAACCCAGTGGGGTTTAGGGGTTTAATGGGATTTCAGGGGGTGTCCCTGGGGTTTTGGGGGGGGTCTCTCTGACCCTTTGGGGCCCCCCAAGGGAAGGAGAAGAAGCCCCCGCTGCTGGAGGCGCCCCCGCTGCGGCTGAAGCCGCGCAGCGTGCACGAGCTCTCGGTGGAGCAGCAGCTCTACTACAAGGAGATCACCGAGGCCTGCGTGGGCTCCTGCGAGGCCAAACGGGCCGTGAGTCACCCCCCAAAACACCCCCAAAATATCCCCAAAATATCCCCAGGAACACCCCAAAAACACCCCCAAAAACACCCCAAAATATCCCCAGGAATACCCCAAAAACACCCCCAAAATATCCCCAAAATATCCCTAAAAACACCCCCAAAACACCCCCAAAATATCCCCAGAATTACCCCAAAAAATCCTAGAAATATCCCCAGGAACATCCCCAAAATATCCCCAGGATCACCCCAAAAACACCCCCAAAATATCCCCAAAATGTCCCCAAAAACACCCCAAATCACCCCCAAAATATCCTCAGGAACACCCCAAAAACATCCCCAAAATATCCCCAAAATATCCCCGGGATCACCCCAAATACACTCCCAAAATATCCCCAAAATATCCCCAGGAACACCCCAAAACACCCCCAAAAACACCCCCAAAATATCCTCAGGAATGCCCCAAAAACACCCCCAAAATATCCCTGGGATCACCCCAAAAACACCCCCAAAAACACCCCCAAAATATCCTCAGGAATGCCCCAAAAACACCCCCAAAATATCCCTGGGATCACCCCAAAAACACCCCCAAAAACACCCCCAAAATATCCCCAGGAACACCCCAAAACACCCCCAAAAACACCCCCAAAACACCCCCAAAAACACCCCCAAAATATCCCCAGGAACACCCCAAATCACCCCCAAAAACACCCCGAAAATATCCCCGGGAACACCCCAAATCACCCCCAAAAACATCCCAAAATATCCCCAGGAACACCCCCAAAACACCCCCAAAACACCCCCCAAACACCCCCAAAATATCCCCAGGAACACCCCAAAAACACCCCCAAAATATCCCCAAAATATCCCTAAAAACACCCCCAAAACACCCCCAAAATATCCCCAGAATTACCCCAAAAAATCCTAGAAATATCCCCAGGAACATCCCCAAAATATCCCCAGGATCACCCCAAAAACACCCCCCAAAACACCCCCAAAACACCCCCAAAATATCCACAAAATATCCCCAGGAACACCCCAAAAATACCCCAAAATATCCCCAAAAACACCCCCAAAAACACCCTCAAAATATCCCCAGGAACACCCCAAATCACCCCAAAAACACCCCCAAAATATCCTCAGGAACACCCCCAAAACACCCCCAAAACACCCCCAAAAACACCCCCAAAATATCCCCAGGAACACCCCAAATCACCCCGAAATCACCCCAAAAATATCCCCGAGATCACCCCAAAAACACCCCCAAAATATCCCCAGGAACACCCCAAAAACACCCCCAAAATATCCCCAGGAACACCCCAAAAATACCCCCAAAATATCCTCAGGAACACCCCCAAAACACCCCCAAAAACACCCCCAAAATATCCCTGGGATCACCCCAAAAACACCCCCCAAAACACCCCCAAAATATCCCCAGGAACACCCCAAAATATCCCCAAAATATCCCCGGGATCACCCCAAAAACACCCCAAAATATCCCCAGGAACACCCCAAAACACTCCCAAAAAATCCCCAGGAACACCCCAAAAACACTCCCAAAATATCCCCAGGAACACCCCAAAACACCCCCCAAAACACCCCAAAATATCCCTGGGATCACCCCCAAAACACCCCCCAAAACACCCCAAAATATCCCTGGGATCACCCCCAAAACACCCCCCAAAACACCCCCAAAACACCCCCAAAACACCCCCAAAATATCCCCAGGAACACCCCAAAAATACCCCCAAAATATCCTCAGGAACACCCCCAAAACACCCCCAAAAACACCCCCAAAATATCCCCAGGAACACCCCAAAAACACCCCAAAATATCCCCAGGAACACCCCAAAAACACTCCTAAAATATCCCCAGAATCACCCCAAAAATCTCCCCGAGATCACCTCCAAAAATCCTAAAAATATCTCCAGAAACACCCTCAAAATATCCCCAGAACCACCCCAAAAAATCCTAAAAATATCCCCAAAAATCACCCTACAAATGCCTCAGAAACATCCCGAAAATAACCCAGAAATCACCCCTGGATGTCCCCAAATGTCCCCAAATGTCCCTGATGTCCCCAAATATCCCCAATGTCCCCCAATGTCCCCCATGCCCCAAATGTCCCCCAATGTCCCAAATGTCCCCGATGTCCCTGATGTCCCCCAATGTCCCCAAATGTCCCTGATCCCCAAATATCCCAAATATCCCAAATGTCCCCAAATCCCCCCAATGTCCCCAATGTCCCCAATGTCCCCAATGTCCCCAATGTCCCCAATGTCCCCAAATGTCCCCCAATCCCCCCAATCCCCCCAATGTCCCCAATGTCCCCAATGTCCCCAATGTCCCCAATGTCCCCAATCCCCCAATGTCCCCAATGTCCCCAATGTCCCCAAATGTCCCCGAGCACAGGAGGCCCTGCAGAGCATCGCCACCGACCCCGGGCTGTACCAGATGCTGCCGCGCTTCAGCACCTTCATCTCTGAGGGGGTGAGCGACCCCAAAAACACCGGGAACGGCCCCGAAAACACCGGGAACGGCCCCGAAAACACCGGGAACGGCCCCAAAATCCTTGGGAACGGCCCCAAAAACACCGGGAACGGCCCCGAAATCACCGGGAACGGCCCCGAAATCACCGGGAACGGCCCCAAAAACACCGGGAACGGCCCAAAAATCCTTGGGAACGGCCCCGAAAACACCGGGAACGGCCCCAAAATCCCTGGGAACGGCCCCAAAATCCTTGGGAACGGCCCTGAAAACACCGGGAACGGCCCCGAAATCCTTGGGAATGGCCCCAAAAACACCGGGAACGGCCCCAAAATCCTTGGGAACGGCCCCGAAAACACCGGGAATGGCCCCAAAATCCCTGGGAATGGCCCTGAAAACACCGGGAACGGCCCCGAAATCCTTGGGAATCAGCCCCAAAATCCCTGGGAATGGCCCCGAAAACACCGGGAACGGCCCCGAAAACACCGGGAACGGCCCCAAAAACACCGGGAACGGCCCCAAAATCCTTGGGAACGGCCCCAAAAACACCGGGAACGGCCCCGAAATCACCGGGAACGGCCCCGAAATCACCGGGAACGGCCCCAAAAACACCGGGAACGGCCCAAAAATCCTTGGGAACGGCCCCAAAATCCTTGGGAATGGCCCCGAAAACACCGGGAACGGCCCCAAAAATCCTGGGAATCAACCCCAAAAATCCCTGGGAATGGCCCCAAAATCCCTGGGAATGGCCCCAAAATTCCTGGGAATGGCCCCAAAATTCCTGGGAGTCAACCCCAAAAATCCTGAGAATCAGCCCCAAAATTCCTTAGAATCAGCCCCAAAAATCCCTGGGAATGGCCCCAAAATCCTTGGGAATGGCCCCAAAATCCTTGGGAATGGCCCCAAAATCCTTGGGATTCAGCCCCAAAATTCCTGGGAATCAACCCCAAAAATCCCTGGGAATGGGAACGGCTGTCCCCGTGGTGTCCCCACAGTGTCCCCACTGTCCCCACAGTGTCCCCACAGTGTCCCCGTGGTGTCCCCGTGGTGTCCCTGTGGTGTCCCCAAGGTGTCCCCACAGTGTCCCCACTGTCCCCGTGGTGTCCCTGTGGTGTCCCCACTGTCCCTGTGGTGTCCCCACGGTGTCCCCACGGTGTCCCCGCTGTCCCCACTGTCCCCACTGTCCCCGTGGTGTCCCCAGGTGCGGGTGAACGTGGTGCAGAACAACCTGGCGCTGCTGATCTACCTGATGAGGATGGTGAAGGCGCTGATGGACAACCCCACGCTGTACCTGGAGAAATACGTGAGTGCCACCCCTGTGTCACCTCCTGTGTCACCTCCTGTGTCACCTGTGTCACCTCCCTGTCACCTGTGTCACCTCCCTGTCACCCCCTGTGTCACCTGTGTCATTGTGTCACCTGTCCTGATGGACAACCCCACGCTGTACCTGGAGAAATACGTGAGTGCCACCCCTGTGTCACCTGTGTCACCCCCTGTGTCACCTGTGTCACCCCCTGTGTCACCTGTGTCACCTGTCCTGATGGACAACCCCACGCTGTACCTGGAGAAATACGTGAGTGCCACCCCTGTGTCACCTGTGTCACCTCCTTGTCACCTGTGTCACCCCCTGTGTCACCTCCCTGTCACCTCCTGTGTCTCCTGTGTCATTGTGTCATCTCCTGTCCCACCTGTCCCTGATGGACAACCCCACGCTGTACCTGGAGAAATACGTGAGTGCCACCCCCTGTGTCACCCCCTGTGTCACCTCCCTGTCACCTGTGTCACCTCCCTGTCACCTCCTCTGTCACCTGTGTCATTGTGTCACCTCCTGTCCCCACCTGTCCCTGATGGACAACCCCACGCTGTACCTGGAGAAATACGTGAGTGCCACCCCTGTGTCACCCCCTGTGTCACCTGTGTCACCTCCTCTGTCACCTGTGTCACCTCCTGTGTCACCTGTGTCACCTCCCTGTCACCTCCTGTGTCACCTGTGTCATTGTGTCACCTCCTGTCCCATCTGTCCCTGATGGACAACCCCACGCTGTACCTGGAGAAATACGTGAGTGCCACCCTCTGTGTCACCTGTGACATCTGTGTCACCTCCCTGTCACCCCCTGTGTCACCTCCCTGTCACCCCGCAGGTGTCCGCTGTGTCCCTGCTGTCTCATGTTTGATGTCCCCAGATGTCCCAAAGGTGTCCCCAGGTGTCCCAAACCTGTTCCCGAGTGTCCCTGAGTGTCCCCAGAGTGTCCCCAAGTGTCCCAAACCTGTCCCCGAGTGTCTCCAGGTGTCCTAAACATGTCCCTAAGTGTCCCAAACCTGTTCTCAGTGTCCCCAGGGTGTCCCCAAGTGTCCCAAACCTGTCCCCGAGTGTCTCCAGGTGTCCTAAACATGTCCCTAAGTGTCCCAAACCTGTTCTCAGTGTCCCCAGAGTGTCCCCAAGTGTCCCAAACCTGTCCCCGAGTGTCCCTGAGTGTCCCCAAGTGTCCCAAACCTGTCCCCAAGTGTCCCCGAGTGTCCCTGAGTGTCCTCAGGTGTCCCCAAGTGTCCCAAACCTACCCCCAGGTGTCCCCAGGTGTCCCTAAGTATCCCCAGAGTGTCCCCAAGTGTCCCAAACCTGTCCCCAGGTGTCCCCGAGTGTCCCCAGAGTGTTCCCAGAGTGTCCCCAAGTGTCCCCAAGTGTCCCAAACCTGTCCCCAAGTATCCCCAGGTGTCCCAAACATGTCCCTAAGTGTCCCAAACCTGTTCTCAGTGTCCCCAGGGTGTCCCCAAGTATCCCAAACCTGTCCCCAGGTGTTCCCAAGTATCCCCAGAGTGTCCCCAAGTGTCCCAAACCTGTCCCCGAGTGTCCCCGTGTGTCCCCAAGCTGTCCCCGTGTGTCCCCAGCTGCACGAGCTGATCCCGGCGGTGATGACCTGCATCGTCAGCCGCCAGCTGTGCCTGCGCCCAGATGTTGACAACCACTGGGCCCTGCGGGACTTCGCCGCCCGCCTGGTGGCCCAGGTCTGCAAGAACTTCAGCACCACCACCAACAACATCCAGTCCCGCATCACCAAGACCTTCACCAAGGTGGGGATGGGGTGAAAAATGGGGAATTTGGGGTGAAAAACGGGGATTTGGGGTCAGGGATGGGATTTGGGATGGGCCCAGGTCTGCAAGAACTTCAGCACCACCACCACCAACATCCAGTCCCGCGTCACCAGGACCTTCACCAAGGTGGGGTTGGGGTGAAAAACGGGGGATTTGGGGTGAAAAACGGGGATTTGGGGTGAAAAACAGGGATTTGGGGTGAAAAATGGGGATTTGGGGTCAGGGATGGGATTTGGGGTCAGGGATGGGATTTGGGATGGGCCCAGGTCTGCAAGAACTTCAGCACCACCACCAACAACATCCAGTCCCGCATCACCAAGACCTTCACCAAGGTGGGATTGGGGTGAAAAACGAGGGATTTGGGGTGAAAAACGGGGATTTGGGGTGAAAAACGGGGATTTGGGGTCAAGGATGGGATTTGGGATGGGCTCAGGTCTGCAAGAACTTCAGCACCACCACCAGCAACATCCAGTCCCGCATCACCAAAACCTTCACCAAGGTGGGGACGGGGTCAGGAGCGGGGATTTGGGGTGAAAAATGGGGATTTGGGGTCAAGGATGGGATTTGGGGTGAAAAATGGGGATTTGCGGTCAAGGATGGGATGTGGGGTCAGGGATGGAGATTTGGGGTCAGGAACAGGGATTTGGGTCAGGGACGGGATTTGGGGTCAGGAACGGGGATTTGGGGTCAGGGATGAGATTTGGGGTCAGGGATGAGATTTGGGGTCAAGGATGGGATTTGGGGTCAGGGAGGGGATTTGGGGTCAGGGATGAGATTTGGGGTCAAGGATGGGTTTGGGGTCAGGGAGGGGATTTGGGGTCAAGGATGGGATTTGGGGTCAGGAACGGGGATTTGGGGTCAGGGATGAGATTTGGGGTCAGGAACGGGGATTTGGGGTCAGGGGTGGGATTTGGGGTCAGGAACGGGGATTTGGGGTCAGGGATGGGTTTGGGGTCAAAGATGGGATTTGGGGTCAGGGATGAGATTTGGGCTCAGGGATGGGAATTGGGATTTTGGATTTGGGATTTTGGATTTGGGGTCAGGCCTGGGTGATTTGGGATTTGGGATTTGGGGTTTGGGATTTTGGATTTGGGGTCAGGCCCGGGTGATTTGGGGGTTTGGGATTTGGGGTTTTGGATTGGGGGTCTGTGTCCCCCCAGAGCTGGGTGGATGACAAGACGCCCTGGACGACGCGCTACGGCTCCATCGCGGGGCTGGCCGAGCTGGGCCACGACGTGAGTGACACCTGGGGACACCTGGGGACACCCCCGGTGGCACCTGTCACCTGTGTCACCCGTGTTGTGACCCCCCAATGTCCCCCAATGTCCCCAACGTCCCCACTGTCCCCACTGTCCCCAATGTCCCCACTGTCCCCAATGTCCTCAATGTCCCCACTATCCTCAATGTCCCCAAATGTCCCCAATACCCCTGATGTCCCCCAATGTCCCTGCTGTCCCTACTGTCCCCAATGTCCCCCACTGTGCCCAATGTCCCCAATCCCCCGATGTCCCCGATGTCCCCAATCCCCCAATGTCCCCAGCCCCCTCAGTGTCCCTGTGTCCCCAATGTCCCCCACTGTCCCCACTGTCCCCAATGTCCCCAATCCCCCAATGTCCCCGATGTCCCCAGCCCCCTCAGTGTCCCCGTTTCCTATGTCCCCCAATGTCCCCCAATGTCCCCAATGTCCCCCAATGTCCCCCAATGTCCCCAATGTCCCCCAATGTCCCCAATGTCCCCAGCCCCCTCAGTGTCCCCGTTTCCTATGTCCCCCAATGTCCCCCAATGTCCCCACTGTCCCCAATGTCCCCAATGTCCTCAATGTCCCCACTATCCTCAATGTCCCCAAATGTCCCCAATACCCCTGATGTCCCCCAATGTCCCTGCTGTCCCCACTGTCCCCAATGTCCCCCAGTGTCCCCCAATGTCCCCGATGTCCCCAATGTCCCAGTGTCCCCAATGTCCCCGATGTCCCCAATGTCCCCAATGTCCCCGTGTCCCCAGGTGATCAAGACGCTGATCCTGCCGCGGCTGCCGGCCGAGGGCGAGCGCGTGCGGAACATTCTGGAAGGGCCGGTGGTGAGCACCATCGACCGCATCGGGGCCGACCACGTGCAGAGCCTGCTGCTGGTGAGGGGACAATGGGGACAGCCTGGGGACAGGGGGACACCTTGGGGACAGCCTGGGGACAGCCTGGGGACACTGGGGACAGCCTGGGGACACCCTGAGGACACTGGGGACAGCCTGGGGACAGCCTGGGGACATGGGGACAGCCTGGGGACACTGGGGACAGCCTGGGGACAGCCTGGGGACATGGGGACACCCTGGAGACAGCCACGTGCAGAGCCTGCTGCTGGTGAGGGGCCCCTTGGGGACAGCCTGGGGACAGCCTGGGGACAGCCTTGGGATCACGTAGGGACAAGCTGTGTCCCCAGTGATGTCCCCAATGTCACTCTGATGTCCCCACTGATGTCCCCACAGAAGCACTGTGCCCCCGTGCTGTCCCCAGTGTCACTCTGATGTCCCCAATGTCCCCAATGATGTCCCCAATGTCCCCACAGAAGCACTGTGCCCCGGTGCTGTCCCCAGTGTCACTCTGATGTCCCCAATGTCACTCTGATGTCCCCAATGTCCCCAATGTCCCCACAGAAGCACTGTGCCCCGGTGCTGGGATATCCCAGTGTCACTCTGATGTCCCCAATGTCACTCTGATGTCCCCAATGTCCCCACAGAAGCACTGTGCCCCGGTGCTGGGATATCCCAGTGTCACTCTGATGTCCCCAATGTCCCCAATGATGTCCCCAATGTCCCCACAGAAGCACTGTGCCCCGGTGCTGTCCCCAATGTCACTGTGATGTCCCCAATGTCCCCAATGATGTCCACAATGTCACTCTGATGTCCCCAATGTCCCCACAGAAGCACTGTGCCCCCGTGCTGGGATAGCCCAGTGTCACTGTGGTGTCCCCAGTGTCACTCTGATGTCCCCAATGTCCCCAATGATGTCCCCAATGTCCCCACAGAAGCACTGTGCCCCCGTGCTGGCCAAGGCGCGGCCGCCCCCCGACAGCCCCGAGTGTTACCGGGGGGATTTCGGGTACCTGGGGGGGCTCCTCTGCTCCCACGTGGTGAAGGCGCGAGCACAGGCGGCCCTGCAGGCCCAGCAGGTCAACAGGACCACCCTGACCATCACCCAGGTGACACTGGGGACACTGGGGACACCTGGGGACACCTGGGGGGGTTGGGGACATTGGGGGGATTGGGGACATTGGGGACACTGAGACACAGTGAGCACAGGTGACCCTGCAGGCCCAGCAGGTCAACAGGACCACGCTGACCATCACCCAGGTGACACTGGGGACACTGGGACACCTGGGGACACCTGGGGGATTGGGGACACTGGGGACACCTGGCACACCTGGGGACATTGGGGACACTGAGACACAGCGAGCACAGGTGGCCCTGCAGGCACAGCAGGTGATCAGGAGCACGCTGACCATCACCCAGGTGACATTGGGGACACCGGGGACACCTGGGGACACTGGGAACACCTGGGGGGATTGGGGACACCTGGGACACCTGGGGACATTGGGGACAATGGGGACACAGCAAGCACAGGTGGCCCTGCAGGCCCAGCAGGTCAACAGGACCACGCTGACCATCACCCAGGTGACACTGGGGACACTGGGGACACCTGGGGGGATTGGGGACACCTGGGGAGATTGGGGACACCTGGGACACCTGGGGACATTGGGGACATTGGGGACACTGAGACACAATGAGCACAGGTGGCCCTGCAGGCACAGCAGGTGACCAGGAGCACACTGACCATCACCCAGGTGACATTGGGGACACTGGGGACACTGGGGACACCTGGGGGGATTGGGGACATTGGGGACATTGGGGACACTGGGGACACCTGGGGGGATTGGGGACATTGGGGACACAGCGAGCACAGGTGGACCTGCAGGCACAGCAGGTGACCAGGAGCACGCTGACCATCACCCAGGTGACATTGGGGACACTGGGGACACCTGGGGACATTGGGGACACCTGGGGAGATTGGGGACACCTGGGACACCTGGGGACATTGGGGACATTGGGGACACTGAGACACAATGAGCACAGGTGGCCCTGCAGGCCCAGCAGGTCAACAGGACCACGCTGACCATCACCCAGGTGACACTGGGGACACTGGGGACACTTGGGGGGATTGGGGACACTGGGGACACCTGTGGGGATTGGGGACACTGGGGGGATTGGGGACATTGGGGACACTGGGACACAGGTGGCCCGGCAGGTGACCAGGAGCACGCTGACCATCACCCAGGTGACACTGGGGACATTGGGGGGGGGGGTGGGGGGGTTGGGGACAGCTGGGGACATGGAGGGGGTCCGGGGGTGGCGCCTTGGGGACACCGAGGGAGGGGACACCAAGGGTGGGGGTGGGGGGTGGCAGCCACCTGGAGGCCACTGGGTCAGGGTGGCCTTGGGGACAGTTGGGGACACAGGGGGGGCCTGCAGGGTCCTGGTTCTTGTGTCCCCGGTGTGTCCCTGTGTCCCCTGATGTCCCCCTGTCCTGCCTGAGAGCGCTGTCCCCAAACGTCCTTTGATGTCCCTGATGTCCCCAACCTTGTCCCTGTGTCCCTAACACTGTCACTGTCTCTGTGTCCCCAATGTGTCCCCAGTGTCCCTAACCCTGTCCCTAACTGTCCCTGATGTCCCCGCAGCCGCGCCCGACGCTGACGCTGTCCCTGTGTCTGTGTCCCCAATGTCCCCAATGTGTCCCTAACCCTGTCCCCAATGTCCCCAATGTCCCTAACTGTCCCCAATGTCCCTAACTGTCCCCGATGTCCCCGCAGCCACGCCCGACATTGACACTGTCCCTGTGTCTGCGTCCCCAATGTCCCCAATGTGTCCCTAACCCTGTCCCCAATGTCCCTAACTGTCCCTAACCCTGTCCCCAATGTCCCCAATGTCCCCAATGTGTCCCTAACCCTGTCCCCAATGTCCCTAACTGTCCCTAATTGTCCCCACAGCCACGCCCGACACTGACGCTGTCCCTGTGTCTGTGTCACTGTCCCCAATATCCCCAGTGTCCCTAACCCTGTCCCCAATGTCCCTAACTGTCCCTAACTGTCCCTAACTGTCCCTAACTGTCCCCAATGTCCCCGCAGCCACGCCCGACGCTGACGCTGTCCCTGTGTCTGTGTCACTGTGTCTGTGTCCCTGTGTCTGCGTCCCCAATGTCCCCAATGTCCCTAACTGTCCCTAATTGTCCCCACAGCCATGCCCGACACTGACGCTGTCCCTATGTCTGTGTCACTGTCCCCAATGTCCCCAATGTGTCCCTAACCCTGTCCCCAATGTCCCTAACTGCCCCTAACTGCCCCTAACTGTCCCTAACTGTCCCCAATGTCCCCGCAGCCGCGCCCGACGCTGACGCTGTCCCTGTGTCTGTGTCACTGTCCCCAATGTCCCCAATGTGTCCCTAACCCTGTCCCCAATGTCCCTAACTGTCCCTAACTGTCCCTAATTGTCCCTAATTGTCCCCACAGCCACGCCTGACACTGATGCTGTCCCTGTGTCTGTGTCCCCAATGTCCCCAATGTCCCCAATGTCCCTAACTGTCCCTAACTGTCCCCAATGTCCCCAATGTGTCCCTAACCCTGTCCCCAATATCCCCAATGTCCCTAACTGTCCCTAACTGTCCCCAATGTCCCCGCAGCCACGCCCGACGCTGACGCTGTCCCAGGCCCCGCAGGCGCCGGGGGCCCCCCCGCGCCCCCCCAGCATCATCAAGGTCCCCAGCGCCATCGCCCTGCCCGTCCCTGTCCCCGTCCCTGTCCCCACGCTGGCCTCGGGCCGCCCCGGGACCCCTACCCAGCCCTCGCCGCCCCCACCCAAGTTCATCGTCATGTCCTCGGCCAGCAGCGGCAGCCAGCAGGTACGGGGACACTGGGGACACTGGGGACAATGAGGGCATTGGGGACACTGGGGACATCGGGGGGACAATGGGGACATTGGGGGCACTGGGGGCATTGGGGACACTGGGGACACTGGGGGCATTGGGGACATTGGGGACATTGGGGACATTGGGGACACTGGGGACATTGGGGACATTGGGGACATTGGGGGCACTGGGGGCATTGGGGACACTGGGGACACTGGGGGCATTGGGGACATTGGGGACATTGGGGACATTGGGGACACTGGGGGCATTGGGGACATTGGGGACTGGGGACACTGGGGGCATTGGGGACATTGGGGACATTGGGGACATTGGGGACAGCGGGGACATTGGGGGGACATTGGGGACATTGGGGGACATTGGGGGCATTGGGGGACATTGGGGACATTGGTGGCATCGGGGACATTGGGGGCATTGGGGGGACATTGGGGACATTTGGGGACACTGGGGGTATTGGGGGCATTGGGGACACTGGGGACATTGAGGGGACATTGGGGGGATTGGGGACATTGGGGGCATTGGGGACATTGGGGGGATTGGGGACATTGGGGGCATTGGGGACATTGGGGGCATTGGGGGCATTGGGGGGATTGGGGACATTGGGGACATTGGGGGCATTGGGGGCATTGAGGGCATTGGGGGGATTGGGGACATTGGGGGCATTGGGGACATTGGGGACATTGGGGACATTGGGAACAGCGGGGACATTGGGGACATTGGGGACATTGGGGGCACTGGGGGCATTGGGGGGATTGGGGACATTGGGGACACTGGGGACATTGGGGACACTGGGGGCATGGGGGACATTGGGGACACTGGGGACAATGAGGGGACACTGGGGACATTGGGGACACTGGGGGCATGGGGGGGACATTGAGGGGACATTGGGGACAATGGGGACATTGAGGGGACTGGGGGCATTGGGGGGACTGGGGGCATTGGGGGGACATTGGGGGCACTGGGGACATTGGGGACATCGGGGGCATTGGGGACATTGAGGGCATTTGGGGACACGGAGGGCACAATGAGGGCATGGGGACTTTGGGGACAACAGGAACATTGAGGAGATTGGGGACATTGAGGACAGTGTGAGGGGACAGGGGAAGGGGACACGGGGGGTGGTGGGGTGACAAGGGACACGGGGTTGGGGGACAACAGGGACAACGGTGGGGCACAGGGGACACCAGGGGGGGACACTGTGGGGGGGGGGAGGTGACAACAACAGCAGCGGGGAGGTGACAGCGGCGTCACCTTTTGTCCCCAGGTGATCACCCTGAGCACGTCCCCCGCCCCCACGGCCACCTCCCCTGTCACCACCACTGTCCCCAGCGTGCAGCCGCTGGTCAAACTGGTGTCAGCCCCCGCTGTCCCCAGTGCCACCAGCGCCACCGGCGCTGCCACCACCCCCGGGGCCGGCGGTGTCACCGGCACGGTGCAGAAATACATCGTGGTGTCCCTGCCCCCCGCCGGAGGGGACAGCAAAGGTGGCACTGCCACCACCACTGCCACTGCCACCAACCCCGCCCCCCCCGGTGCCACCCCGCCCGCCCCCGCCCCGCAGCTGTCCCCAAGTGCCACCAGCGGCTCGCCGGTGGCCGCGGCCACGCCCAAAGGGGAGGCTGGGGACAGTCCCCAAGGGCCACCACCACCGGCGGCGGTGGCTGCCACCGCGGCTGTCACCTTCGGCAAAGCCAACGGGGCGGGGACACAGGAGCCGGCGGGCGGGCAGTGACACGGCTGAGTGTCCCCAAAGTGTCCCCAAAGTGTCCCCAGGGTGCCCTGGGATCCCCTTATGGTGACGGGGTGACCTGAGTGTCCCCAAAGTGTCCCCAGTGTGTCCCTGGACCCCTCTGGGGGGGACGGGGAGGTCTGGGTGTCCCCAAAGTGTCCCCAGGGTGCCCTGGGATCTCCCCTAAGGTGACAGAGGGTGACCTGAGTGTCCCCAAAGTGTCCCCAAAGTGTCCCCCCAGTCTGGCCAGTGACCCCCCGGTTGGGGACACGGAGCTGGATGTCCCCAAAGTGTCCCCGTGGTGTCCCCAAAGTGTCCCTGGATCCCTCTGGGGAGCGTGGGGAGGTCTGGATGTCCCCAAAAGTGTCCCCAAAAGTGTCCCCGTGGTGTCCCCAGCCCGGGGCTGGGTGGAACTCAATAAACTCCCAGTTCATCCCAGTTTGTCCCAGTTTGTCCCAGTTCTGTGTCACGTGCGGGGACAGCGCTGTGGGGGGGGGGGAGGTCCCCAGTGCTCCCAGTGCCCTCCCAGTGTCCCCAGGATGTCCCCAGAATGTCCCCAGGGGGGTCCCGGGGTGGGGGGAGGAGCAGCCAATGGGAGGGGGGGGAGGTGGCGGTGACGTCACGGGGTGGGGGGGGGACAGGGACAGGGCCACCCCCCCCCCCCCCCCCCAATGTCCCCTGGGTCGTTCCCCCCGCGCGGGGGACAGCGCGGGTCACCCGCCCAGTGCTCCCAGTGCCTCCCAGTATAACCCAGTGCCCCCCAGTGCCTCCCAGTACAGCCCAGTGCCACCAGCCCCAGCGCCTCCCAGTGCCTCCCAGTATAACCCAGTGCCCCCCAGTGCCTCCCAGTATAACCCAGTGCCACCAGCCCCAGTGCCCTCCAGTCCATCCCAGTATAACCCAGTGCTCCCAGTGCCTCCCAGTACAGCCCAGTGCCACCAGCCCCAGTGCACCCCAGTCCATCCCAGTATAACCCAGTGCCTCCCAGTGCCTCCCAGTCCATCCCAGTATAACCCAGTGCCTCCCAGTGCCTCCCAGTCCATCCCAGTATAACCCAGTGCCTCCCAGTACAGCCCAGTATAACCCAGTGCCTCCCAGTCTCCCCCAAATCTCTTCCTATTGCCCCCCAGTCCCTTCTTGACATCTCCCAGTTCCCTCCCAGTTCCCCTCAAGTCTCCTCCCAGTTCCCCTCAGTTCCCCCCAGTTCCCTCCCAGTGCCCCCCAATCCCATCCCAGTTTCCCCCCAGTCCCATCCCAGTCCCTCCCAGTTTCCCTCAGTCTCCTCCAGTTCTCCCCAGTTCCTCCCAATCCCATCCCAGTTCCCCCAATCCCCTCCCAATCCCATCCCAGTCCCATCCCAGTCCCTCCCAGTTCCCCCCAGTCCCATCCCAGTTCCCCCAATCCCATCCCAGTTCCCCCAATCCCCTCCCAGTCCCATCCCAGTCCCTCCCAGTTCCCCCAGTCCCCCCCTGCCCGCGCGGTCGCTGTCCCCAGGGTTTATAAACCCCGCGGTGACACCGGGGGGGCCTCAGCCATGGCTCTGTCCCCGCGCCCCTGCCTGGCCCTGGTGGCCTTGGTGGCCTTGGTGGCCCTGGTGGCCCCCCCGGCGCGGGGGTGGGACGGGAGCGCCCCCACGGCCACGCTGTCGGTGGAGAACGGGGGGCAGTGGGGACAATGGGGGGAGCCCGAGTTCTGCCCCGGGAGAGCCTTCGCCAGCGGCTTCCAGCTGAAGGTGGGGACACGGGGACAGCGGGGACACGGGGACAGCGGGGGGGGACACGGGGACAGCGGGGGGGGACATGGGGACAGCGGGGGGGACACGGGGACAATGGGGGGGGACAGGGGGACAGAGGGGGGACATGGGGGGGGACACGGGGGGAGACATGGGGGAGGGGACACGGGACAATGGGGGGGGACAGGGGGACAATGGGGGGGGGACATGGGGACAGAGGGGGGACGGGGGGGGGGACACGGGGGGAGACATGGGGGGGACATGGGGACAATGGGGGGGGACATGGGGACAATGGGGGGGGCACGGGGACAATGGGGGGGACATGGGGACAGCGTGGGAGGACACGAGGGGATATGGAGAGGACACGGGGGGACATGGAGGGGACAGCAGGGGACAAATGGGTGGCGGACAAACGGGGGATATGGGTGGACACGGGGGACAGGAGGGGACACGACAGGGACAGAGGGGACATGGAAGGGACGCAGGGGGACAAGGGGACACGGAGGGGGATGTGGGAGGGGACAAAGGGGGGGACACAAGGGGGGGACACCAGGGACAGGGGTGGTCACGTGGGGGCCTGAAGAGGGGACAAGGACAAGGTGGGGACACGGAGGGGACATGGGGGGCACAGGGTGGGGAGGTGGGGAGGACAAAGGGGGCTGAGGGGACATCGGGGACACGGCGATGGGGACATTGGGGGACACCAGGGGACACTGGAGGATTTGGGGGGGACAGGCAGGGGACACTTGTGGGGGTGACCAGGGGGATTTGGGGACACGGGGGGAGGTGACAGTTTTGGGGCCGTGCAGGTGGAGCCCCACAAGGGATTTTTCGGGGACGACACGGGGCTGAACGGGGTGCGGCTGCTCTGTGACAAGGCGGGGACGGCCACGTCCAGCGAGGGGCCGTGAGTGACCACGGGGGTCAGGGCGGGCTGGGGGGTGCCCCATCGTGGCCACCAAAATGACTCTGTGGCCACCAGAACCCAACCGTAGCCGCCATGACCCAACCACGGCCACCACAACTCAACCATGGCCACAAAAACCCAACCACGGCCACCATGATCCAACCATGGCCATCAAAACCCATCCATAACCACCACAACTCAACCATGGCCACCACAACCCATCCATGGCCATCAAAACCCATCCATGGCCACCACAACCCAACCACGGCCACCACAACCCATCCATGAGCACCACAACCCATCCATGGCCACCACAACTCAACCTCGGCCACCACAACCCATCCATGGCCACCACAACACAACCATGGCCATGAAAACCCAACCATGGCCACGAAAACCCAACCATGGCCACCACAACCCCTCCAAGACCCTTCCATGACCACCACAACCCAACCATGGCCATGAAAACCCAACCATGGCCATGAAAACCCAACCACGGCCACCAGAACCCCTCCAAGACCCTTCCACGGCCACCACAACCCATCCATGGCCACCATGATCCAACCATGGCCATGAAAACCCAACCACAGCCACCACAACCCAACTATGACCACCACAACCCAACCACGGCCACCACAACTCAACCATGGCCATGAAAACCCAACCATGGCCACGAAAACCCAACCATGGCCACCACAACCCAACCACGGCCACGAAAACCCAACCATGGCCATGAAAACCCAACCATGGCCATGAAAACCCAACCATGGCCATGAAAACCCAACCATGGCCATGAAAACCCAACCACGGCCACCACAACCCAACCACGGCCACCCCGCCGTCCCTCCCCGCCCACCCGATGCCCCCCATTCCCCAGGAAGGTTCTCCCCCCACCCCACCGTGACCTCCCCGCTGTCCCCGCAGCCGCGGCGCCTGGGGCCGGCCGGAGTCGTGTCCCCCCGGGCAGCGCCTGATCTCCTTCCGGCTGCGCGTGGAGGCGCCGCGGGGGCTGTGGGACGACACGGCCGCCAACGCCATGGCCGCCATCTGCTCGGGGGGCTCGGTGCTGGAGGGCCGGGGTGGTCCCCAGGGCACCTGGGGCAACTGGAGCCTGCCCTGCCCCCCCGGCGCCGGGGTCTGCGGCCTCCGCACCCGCCTGGAGCCGCCCCAGCGCGGCGGCGACGACACCGGCCTCAACGACGTCGACCTCTACTGCTGCTCCTGAGGGAGCCTCCCACAGGGACCCCCGGGGGCTTTGTGGGACCCCTCAGTGACCTCCCCATGGACCCCATGGACCCCTGGGACCCCTCACTGACCCCTCATTGACCCCATGGACCCCTGGGACCCCTCATTGACCCCATGGACCCATCACTGACCCCTCACTGACCCCATTGACCCCTCAGTGACCCCATGGACCCATCATTGACCCCTTATTGACCCCATGGACCAATCATTGACCCCTCATTGACCCCATGGACCCATCATTGACCCCTCATTGATCCCATGGACCCCTGGGACCCCTCATTGACCCCATTGACCCCTGGGACCCCTCATTGACCCCATGGACCCATCATTGACCCCTCAGTGACCCCATGGACCCATCATTGACCCCTCACTGACCCCATGGACCCCTGGGACCCATCACTGACCCCCTCATTGACCCCTCATTGACCCCTGGGACCCCTCATTGACCCCTCATTGACCCCTGGGAGCCATCATTGACCCCTCACTGACCCCATGGACCCATCATTGACCCCTCATTGACCCCATGGACCCATCATTGACCCCTCATTGACCCCATGGACCCCTGGGACCCATCACTGACCCCTCATTGACCCCTCATTGACCCCTGGGACCCCTCATTGACCCCTCATTGACCCCTGGGAGCCATCATTGACCCCTCACTGACCCCATGGACCCATCATTGACCCCTCATTGACCCCATGGACCCATCATTGACCCCTCATTGACCCCATGGACCCCTGGGACCCATCATTGACCCCATGGACCCCACCATTGACCCCACTGACCATTCACTGACCCCTGGGACCCCCCCCTTGAACCCTTGACCCCCTAATTTTGACCCTCTCATGGACCCCCGGGATCCCCCCATGGACCCCCAGGAGCTCCACGGACCCCACTGACCCCACTGATGACCCCACTGACCCCTGAGACCCCCCCACTGACCCCTCACTGACCCCGTTGACCCCCAGCCCCCCCCTCCCCCACCCCCAGGACCACCCCCCCCCAAGGGCAGGGCAATGAATGGCTTTGATTGACAGCTCTGGCCACGCCCCTTTTGGTGGGAGGGGAGCGCTGGGAAGGACTGGGACAAACTGGGAGGGACCGGGCTGAACTGGGGGGCGCTGGGAACCCCCCCGGCCCCGCCCCACCCCCCCAAAAAACGAGGCTGGGCCCCTCCCCCACGTGGGAAAAGCCACTTTATTCCCCTCCCCCCCCACGGCAGGGGGCAGGGGCGGGAGGGGGCGTGGCCCAAAAGGCCCCACCCCCTGCTGGAAGCGCTGCGATTGGTCAGGGTTATAAGGGGGGGCGGGACTTTGTGCTTTGATTGGCCCCCGCCCCACTTGGGGGCGGGGTTATTGCTGTCACTCAAAGGCTCAGCCATCGAGGGGCGGGGCCGAGGCGCGCAGGGGGGGGCGGGGCCATGCGAGGGGAGCAGCCAATGGGAGGCGGCGGAGGGGGCGGGGTCAGGGCGGGGCCCCGCCCCCCAGCAGGGGCTGGAGCTCGCGCAGCGCCGCGGGGCCGAGGCGGGGCAGCACCTGGGGGGGCGAAAATGGGCAAAAATCGGGGAAATTCAACCCAAAATCGGGGGGAACGGGGCACGGGAGCGCGGGGCCCGCCGGGATTGACCCGAAATCCGCGGAAATTTCCTCAAAAATTGAGCAAAAAAACCCCTAAAATCTGCAAAATTCCACCCAAAATGCAACGGAAATCTCAGGATTTGAAGAAAATCAGCCCCCAAATCCGCGGGTATTTACCCCAAATCTGAGCCAACCCCCCCAAAACGGACACAAAGCAGCCCGAAATCTGCCAAAACGAACCCGAAATCCACAAAAGCGAAGGCGAAGTCGGACAGGTGAACCCAAAATCCGACAAAATTCACCCGAAATTGGTGCGGTTTTACCCGAAATCTCAGCAAAAAAACCCCAAAATGGGCAGAACACGCCCCAAAACGTGTGAGAAAAAAAATCCACAGAAACCACCCCAAAAATCAACCCTCAGGGCACTAAAATCAGCCAAAGCCCCCCGGGGACCCCCCAAGTTTTCTCCCAATTTTCCCCAAATTTTCCCTTGAAATGCCCCAAATCCTGCCCAATTTCCCCAAAATTTACCACAGATTTCCTCCTCAGGACCCCCCAAATCCCCCAAATTTCCTCCCAAAAGTCCCAAATCCTCTCAATTTTCCCCAAATTTCCTCCCAAATATCCCAAATCCTCTCAATTGCCCCAAATTTCCTCCCAAATGTCCCAAATTCTCTCAATTTTCCCCAAATTTGCTCCCAAATGTCCCAAATCCTCTCAATTTTCCCCAAATTTCCTCCCAAAAGTCCCAAATCCTCTCAATTTTCCCCAAATTTCCCCCCAAATGTCCAAATCCTCTCAATTTTCCCCAAATTTCTCCCCAAATGTCCCAAATCCTCTCCATTTTCCCCAAATTTCCCCCCAAATGTCCCAAATCTTCTCAATTTTTCCCAAATTTCCCCCCAAATGCCCCAAATCCTCTCAATTTTCCCCAAATTTCCTCCCAAATGTCCCAAATCCTCCCCGATTTTCCCCAAATTTGTCACAAATTTCCTCCCAGGACCACCCTTCCCCCCCCCCCAAATTTCCCCCCCCCCAAATTTCCCCCCCCCAGCCCCTCCCCCACCTGCAGGGCCTGGATTTGCTCCCGGAGCCCCCGGGGGGTCTCGGCCCCCACCAGGACGGAGCTGACGCCCTCCAGCCGCAGGGACCAGGCTGGGGACAGGGACAGGGACAGCGGGGTCACCTCGGGGTCACCCACCCTGTGTCACCTGTGCCACCTCGGGGTCACCTGTGCCACCTCAGGGCCACCTCAGGGTCACCTGTGCCACCTCAGGGTCACCCACCCTGTGTCACCTGTGTTACCTCAGGGTCACCTGGGCCACCTCAGGGTCACCCACCCTGTGTCACCTGTGCCACCTCAGGGTCACCTGTGCCACCTCAGGGTCACCCACCCTGTGTCACCCACCCCATCGTTGTCACCCCCGGTGCCACCCCCCAACACCCTGCAGGGACCAGGCTGGGGACAGGGACAGGGACAGCCGGGTCACCTTGGGGTCACCCACCCTGTGTCCCCTGTGTCACCTCGGGGTCACCCACCCTGTGTCACCTGTGCCACCTCAGGGTCACCTGTGTCACCTCGGGGTCACCCACTCTGTGTCACCTGGGTCACCTCGGGGTCACCCACCCTGTGTCACCTGTGTCACCTCGGGGTCACCTGTGTCACCTCGGGGTCACCCACCCTGTGTCCCCTGTGTCACCTCGGGGTCACCTGTGTCACCTCAGGGTCACCCACCCTGTGTCACCCACCCCATCGTTGTCACCCCCGTGCTACCCCCCAACACCCTGCAGGGACCAGGCTGGGGACAGGGACAGCGGGGTCACCTCGGGGTCACCCACCCTGTGTCACCTGTGCCACCTCAGGGTCACCTGTGCCACCTCGGGGTCACCCACCCTGTGTCACCTGTGCCACCTCAGGGTCACCTGTGCCACCTCAGGGTCACCCACCCTGTGTCACCTGTGTCACCCACCCCATCGTTGTCACCCCCGTGCCACCCCGCAACACCCTACAGGGACCAGGCTGGGGACAGGGACAGGGACACCCGGGTCACCTCGGGGTCACCTGTGTCACCCCAGGGTCACCCACCCTGTGTCACCCACCTTGTGTCACCCACCCAATCGTTGTCACCCCTGTGCCACCCCCCAACACCCTGCAGGGACCAGGCTGGGAACACTGGGATGACGCTTCAGTGTCACCTCGATGTCACCTGTGTCACCCACCCTGTGTCACCCACACCCCCCCAACGGATGACAGTGACCGTGTCACCCCCCCCACCCACCCCACCCCCGTGTCACCCCAGTGTCACCCTGGGGGTACCTGGGTGTCACCCACCCCTGGTGTCACCGAGCCCCCAATGTCCCCAAATGTCCCCAAATGTCCCCAAATGTCCCCTCACCGATCCCCAGCTGTCTCTCGGAGCACCCCAACTTCTGGGCCAGCGGCTGCAGCTCCCCCAGAGCCACCGGGCAGCGGGGCCGGCCCTGGGGACACAGGGGGGGACATTTGGGGACATTGGGGACATTGGGGACATTGGGGACATTTGGGACACTGGGGACACTTGGGGACATTTGGGGACATTTGGGGACATTGGGGACATTTGGGGACATTTGGGGACATTTGGGGACATTTGGGGACATTGGGGACATTGGGGACATTTGGGGACATTTGGGGACATTGGGGACATTGGGGACATTGGGGGACATTGAGGACATTTGGGGACATTGGGGTCATTGGGGTCATTGGGGACATTTGGGGACATTGGGGACATTGGGGGACATTGGGGACATTGGGGACATTGGGGAACATTGAGGACATTTGGGGACATTGGGGTCATTGGGGTCATTGGGGACATTTGGGGACATTGGGGACATTGGGGGACATTGGGGACATTGGGGACATTGGGGACACTGGGGGACATTGGGGACATTGGGGACATTGGGGGGACATTGGGGACATTTGGGGACATTGGGGGATATTGGGGACATTTGGGGGACATTGGGGTCATTGGGGTCATTGGGGACATTGGGGACATTTGGGGACATTGGGGACATTTGGGGACATTTAGGGACATTTGGGGACATTGGGGACATTGGGGACATTGGGGGTCATTTGGGGACATTGGGGACATTTGGGGACATCGGGGACATTTGGGACATTGGGGACATTGGGGGACATTTGGGGACATTTGGGGACATTTGGGGACATTGGGGACATTTGGGACCCCCCGGTGACCCTGGCTCACCTTGGCCGGGGCGTTTCCGGGGGTCTCCTCATCGGGGGGGGGGCGCGGGGGCCACCGGGGACCAGGTGACAGCGCCCAGGCCTGGGGACATCGGGGTGGGGTCACCTGGGACCCCCCCTGAGCCCCCCCAGAGACCCCAAAATCACCCCCAGGGCCCCGCCCCATAACCCCCTTAGCCCCGCCCCCTTTGCCCAGAGGCCACACCCCCAGCCCATAGCCCCGTCCCTTTTGCATATCCTCCTAGCCCCACCCCCAAGCCCCTCCCACTTTGGCCACACCTCCTTAGCCCCGCCTCTCCATTGCTCCTGCCCCCACACCTTTGGCTCCGCCCCTTTTCCTTGGCCACGCCCTTCAATTGGGCACACCCCAGAGACCCGCCCCTTTTGGCCACACCCCTTTCCTTTAACATTAATGTCCCCGCCCTTTTGGCCACGCCTCTTTCTTGGACACGCCCTCCTGATCCCCGCCCCCTTTTGGCCACGCCCCTACCGAGGTGGCGGAAGAGGCGGGGCTCCGGCGGAAGCTCCGCCCACTGACACACGGGGGCCACCAGGTTCAGCTGCCGGGCCACGGTGAAGGTGTCCTGGGGACGGGGACCTGGGTCACCTCCTGTCACCTGTGTCACCTGTGAGCTGTGTCACCTCCTGTCACCTGGGTCACCTGTGTCACCTCCTGTCACCTGGGTCACCTGTGTGTCACCTGTGTCACCTCCTGTGTCACCTGTGTCACCTGTGTCACCTGTGACATGGGTCACCTGGGTCACCTGTGTCACCTCAAATGTCACCTCCTGTGTCACCTGTGTCACCTGGGTCACCTGTGACCTGTGTCACCTGGGTCACCTGAGTGTCACCTGTGTCACCTGTGTCACCTGGGTCACCTGTGACCTGTGTCACCTGGGTCACCTGAGTGTCACCTGTGTCACCTGTGTCACCTGTGTCACCTGTGTCACCTCCTGTCACCTAGGTCACCTGTGTCCTGTGTCACCTGTGTCACCTCAAATGTCACCTCCTGTGTCACCTGGGTCACCTGAGTGTCACCTGTGCCACCCCCCAATGTCCCCCTGTCCCCCCCCCATCAGCCCCCAAATGTCCCCCCCATGACGTCACCAGCGTCTCCCCCCTCCCGCCATGTCCCCGGTGTCCCCGCCCCCATGACATCACCACCCCCCGTGTCCCCGCCCACCATGACGTCATCGGGCTCTCCCCATGCCCCCGCCCCCCCGCGGTGTCCCGCTGTCCCCGCCCACCATGACGTCACCGGGGGCGCCCCCTGCCGTGCCCCAGTACAGCGCCAGGCCCTGCTCGATGACGTCACTCATGGCACGAACCAACTCTGCCGAAACGGGGGGGGAGGGAGAGAGGGAGGGACCGAGTTAACTGCGGGAGCCACTCGGGGGATCTGGAGGGAGGAATTTGGGACTTTGAGGGGCTTTTGGGGATTTCAAGCAGATTTGGGGTCTCTCAGGCGGTTCTGGGTGGGTTTGGGGCAGTTTTGGGGCGATTCTCAGACAATTTGGGGTCCCTGAGGGGCTCGCCGGGGTGTGTGTCCCCCCCCCCCATCTCTGCCCTTGGTACCTTCCAGCCGCAGCAGCCGCAGGGTCGGGTCCATTCCTGGGGGGGGAAGGGGGGGGAAACGTGAGGGGGCGTGGCCTGAAAGGGGCGTGGCTACAGGGGTTGAGGGAAGGGTGGGGTCAGGAGTGGGTGTGGCCTGTGCGGGACTTTCAGTGTGGGCGTGGTCAGAGAAAAAGAGGCGTGGCCTGCTGGGGAAGGGGTGTGGCCACTGAGGGGGTGTGGCTGGATGGATGTGACATCACCGTTGTGGGCGTGGCCTGGTCAAAAGAGCACAGCCAATGACAGGCATGGCTGGACAGGATGACGTCACCGTTGTGGGCGTGACCAAACTCGGGTGCGGCCCAGGAGAGGGCGTGGCTTTAACCCCACAGTGGGCGTGGCCTGGGTTAAGGAAGGGGGCGTGGCCTAATGCAAAGGGGCGTGGCCTCACCCTCGCTGTGGGCGGGGCCAGGGCGGGGCCCGGCGAAGACGACGTCGACGTAATCGAGCTGGAGGCGGCGCAGGGAGCCCCTGAGACCTGAGGGGGCGTGGTCAGGGTTAGGCCACGCCCACAAACGGCCTTGATACCCTCAGGGGGCGTGGTCAAGGTTTAACTGCACCCACAAGCCTCCCAAGGGGCGTGGCCACACTAATTCCTGTGGGTGTGGTCAAGGTTAGGCCACACCCACCAACATGAGATTCCCCCCAGGCTCCACCCCTGACTTGGCCACGCCCACACAGGCCCCGCCCCCTCCTCACCTTCCAGCAGGTGCTTCCTGGAGAGGCCCCGGTCGGGTCTGAGGGGGGCAAAAAAACCCAAAAATTTCACCCCAAACCCCGAAATTCCCCCCAAACCCTGAAATTCACCCCCAAATCAACCCCGAGACCCCAAAAACTCCCCCCAAACCCCAAAAAATTCATCAAAAGAGACCAAAATTTACCCCAAATCCACCCCCAAACCCCCAAAACGCGTCCGAAAGTCCCAAATTTACTCCCCAAAAACCTGAAATTCACCCCCAACCCCCCCCAAATTCACCCAAAACATCCGAAATTCCACCCCCCAAAAACCCCAAATTTTACAGAAACGCCAAAAATTCTCACCCCCAACCCCACCCCCCAAACCCCCCAAATCCACCCCAAAATGTTCCGAAATTCCCGCAAAATCCAAAATTTCCCCCCCAAAAAACCCCAAATTTTACTCCCACCCCTCCCCCCCGCGGTGCATTGTGGGTACTCACGGCGCCCCCCAGTGGACGCGGGTGGTGATGACGTAACTGGAGCGTCTGGGGGGGGGGAGGGGCGGGGATGGGGGAGGGGCAGCGACCCCAAAATTCACCACCCCTCCCCCTCCTCAAGGGGCCCAAATCACCCCCAAAATCCGCCCAAATCACCCCCCAAAATCCGCCCAAATCACCCCCAAATCACCCCCGGGACTCCCCAAAAATCCCCCCCGGGAGCCCAAAATCTGCCAAAATCCCACCCAGGAACCCCCAAATTCCCCTTCCAGAGACCCCAAAACTCACCCGGGAATCCCCCAAAATCCCACAGGGAACCCCTCCCCCACCCCAAATTCCACAAGGACCCCAAAATCCCCCCAAAATCCCACCCAGGGACCCCCAAAATCCCTCCCCCACCTCCAGCCTTTGCTCCTCAGGATCCTGCCGAGCATCTTCTCCACCCTGCGGGATTTGGGGCAAATTTGGGGGATTTTGGGGTTTTTTGGGGGGTTTAGAGGGAAAACTTGAGGAATTTTGGGGGGAAATTTTGAGGGGGATTTTGGTTTTTTGGGGGATATTTGGGGAATTTGGGCTTTTTTTGGGGGGAGGGATTTGGAGATTTTGGGGAATTTGGGGATTTTGGGGTTTGGGTTATTTGGGGTGGAGGTTTTGGGGTCTGGGGTTTTTTTTGGGGGGAAATTTGGGAGGGGTTTTGGGGGGATTTTGGGCAGTTTGGGAGAGGATTTTGGGGGGACATTGAGTTTTTGGGGGGAACTTTTTGTTTTTTTGGGGGGAGAATTTGGGGATTTGGGATTTTTTTGGAGGGAAGGGAAATTTTGGAGTCCGGGGTGGGGTTCTGAGGGGGAGAATTTGGGGGATTTTTGGGGCCAGAATTGGGATTTTTTGGGGCTCAACAGCAGATTTTTCTGGGGATTTCGAAGCCAGGGTGGGATTTTTTGGGGTTTGGGATTTTTTGGGGTTTGGGATTTTTTTAGGGGAAGGTTTTGGGGTCCTGAAGGATTTTTTTGGGGGGTTTGGGGGGGATTTTTTTGGGGGTACCTGGCCGAGGCCTCGGCGGTGTCGAAGAGCGTCACCCCCAGCTCGTAGGCGGCGCTCAGCACCAGCTCAGCCTCCTGGAGACCCCAAAAATTTGGGGAGGGGGAGTCAGGAGGACACCCCCCAAAATCCTGGAGTCCCCCAAAAAGGAGAGTCCCAAAAACGGGGGAAAAACCCCCAAAAAAAGGGGAAAAAAACCCCCAAAAATGAGAAAAAACACCCCAAAAATGGGTGGGAAACCACCCCAAAAAGGGGGAAAAACCCCCAAAATTCCCCAAATTTTTGGGAAAATGTTGGGAAATCCCAAAAATGGGGTGGGGAACCAGAAAATTTGGGGGGTGGGTGGGAGGGGTCTCACCTCCTCGGAGGTCCCAGCACCGAAGGTCCCGCGGGCACCTGGGGGGGGAATTTGGGGATGAAGAGAAAAAAATAAATCCAAAAACTCCCGAATTCCAGCCCAAAAAAACCACCCAGGGACCCCCCAAATCTCCCCCAAATCCACTCGAATCCAAGCAAAACGACCCCCAGAGCCTCCCAAACGCCCCTAAAATC
>WQNJ02000189.1:0-35865 GCA_016584745.2 Phylloscopus trochilus trochilus
CCCAAATCCCCCAAACCTCCTTCACCTGCACCTGCTTGGGGGGCCCGGCTTCTCTGGGGGGGGGACAGGAACATCAGGGACCCCCCCAAAACACAGACACCCCAAAAACCGCCCCAAAATATCCCAAAACTGCCCCAAAATACCCCAAAACTGCACCAAAACCCACCCCAAAATACCCCAAACGCCCCCAAACCTCCTTCACCTGCACCTCCCAGTCACTCCCAGTCCCTCCCAGTGCTCCCAGTGCCCAATCCCAGTCCCTCCCAGTGCTCCCAGTGCCCAATCCCAGTCCCTCCCAGTCCCTCCCAGTCACTCCCAGTGCTCCCAGTTCCCAATTCCAGTCCCTCCCAGTCACTTCCAGTCGCTCCCAGTGCCCATTCCCAGTGCTCCCAGTCACTCCCAGTCCCTCCCAGTGCCCCAGTTCCCAATCCCAGTGCCCCATATCTCCCATCCATTGACTCCCAGTTCCTCCCAGTCACTCCCAGTTGCTCCCAGTGCTCCCAGTGTCCCCAGTTCCCAATCCCAGTCGCTCCCAGTGTCCCCAGTTCCTAATCCCAGTGCCCCAAATCTCCCCGTCCATTGACTCCCAGTTCCTCCCAGCCCCTCCCAGTCGCTCCCAGTGCTCCCAGTGCCCAATCCCAGTAACTCCCAGTAACTCCCAGTATCTCCTAGCAACTCCCAGTCCCTCCCAGTCACTCCCAGTAACTTCCAGTCGCTCCCAGTGCTCCCAGTTCCCAATCCCAGTGCCCCGAATCTCCCTGTCCATTGACTCCCAGTCACTCCCAGTAACTCCCAGTCACTCCCAGTCCCTTCCAGCCCCTCTCAGTCTCTCCCAGTGCTTCCAGTTCCCATTTCCAGTGGCTCCCAGTAAATTGCAGTCACTCCCAGTCACTCCCAGTCCCTCCCAGTCTCCCAGTTCCCAATCCCAGTGCCCCAAATATCCCTGTCCATTGACTCCCAGTCCCTCCCAGTGTCTCCAGTTCCCAAACCCCGTCACTCCCAGTCACTCCCAGCCCACCCAGTCCCTCCCAGTGCAACCCCGTCACTCCCAGTCACTCCCAGCCACCCAGTCCCTCCCAGTGCCCATTCCCAGTCCCTCACAGTCACTCCCAGTCACTCCCAGTGCTCCCAGCCCCACCCAGTCCCTCCCAGTTCCTCCCAGTGCCCATTCCCAGTCACTCCCAGTCACTCCCCGTCTCTCCCAGTCACTCCCAGTGCTCCCAGTGCCCATTCCCAGTCACTCCCAGCCCCACCCAGTCCCTCCCAGTCCCTCCCAGTGCCCATTCCCAGTCCCTCCCAGTCACTCCCAGTGCTCCCAGTGCCCATTCCCAGTCCCTCCCAGTCACTCCCAGTCACTCCCAGCCCCTCCCAGCCCCACCCAGCTCCTCCCAGTCCCTCCCAGTGCCCAATCCCAGTCCCTCCCAGTCACTCCCAGTGCTCCCAGTGCCCACCCCCAACCCCTCCCAGCCCCACCAGCTCCTCCCAGTCCCTCCCAGTGCCCAATCCCAGTCACTCCCAGCCCCACCCAGCCCCTCCCAGTCTCCCCCAGTCACTCCCAGTGCCTCCAGTTCCCAAACCCCGTAACTCCCAATCACTTCCAGCCATTCCCAGCCCCACCCAGCCCCACCCAACCCCTCCCAGTCCCTCCCAGTGCCCCCAGTGCCCATTTCCAGTCCCTCCCAGCCCCACCCAGTGCCCAATCCCAGTCACTCCCAGCCCCTCCCAGTCCCCTCCCAGTTACCGACGATGCGCAGGCGCATCTCGGCCGTGTCCTCCATGCCTCAATGCGCACGCTGAGCCCAGCGCTCCCAGTGCCCAATCCCAGTAACTCCCAGTATCTCCTAATAACTCCCAGTCCCTCCCAGTCACTCCCAGTAACTCCCAGTGCCTCCAGTTCCCATTCCCAGTAACTCCCAGTGCCTCCAGTTCCCATTCCCAGTGACTCCCAGTATCTCCTAATAACTCCCAGTCCCTCCCAGTCACTCCCAGTAACTCCCAGTGCCTCCAGTTCCCATTCCCAGTAACTCCCAGTCACTCCCAGTCACTCCCAGTCACTCCCAGTCACTCCCAGTGATCCCAGTGCCCCACCCCAGCCCCTCCCAGCCCCACCCAGCTCCTCCAGTCCCTCCCAGTGCCCAATCCCAGTCACTCCCAGTCACTCCCAGCCCCACCCAGTCCCTCCCAGTCACTCCCAGTGCTCCCAGTACCCACCCCCAGCCCCTCCCAGTCCCACCCAGCCCCTCCCAGCCCCTCCCAGTCCCCTCCCAGTTACCGACGATGCGCAGGCGCATCTCGGCCGTGTCCTCCATGCCCTCAATGCGCACGCTCAGGCCGTAGCGCCCCGAGTGCCCCCTGGCGGCGGCGCGGATGAAGAACACGGTGTCGCGGTCCGAGGTGCGCACGTGCACGTCCTCGCCCAGGGGCCCGCCCTCCTTCGTCCACGTCACCTGGGGGCGGGGCTTGCCCTGCCGGAAAGGGGGCGGGGCTTGGTTGGGTGGGCCCTATAGGGGCGGTGGGGCTGGGGTGTCCCTATGGGGCTGGGCTGTTCCTGTGGGGCTGTGGGGTCTATGGGGCTGGGGTGTTCCTATGGGGCTGTGGGGTCTGTGGGGTCTATGGGGTTGGGGTGTCCGTATGGGGCTGTGGGGTCTGTGGGGTCTATGGGGCTGGGGTGTCCCTATGGGTCTGTGGGGTCTATGGGGTCTGTGGGGCTGGGCTGTTCCTATGGCTGCGGGTCTATGGGGTCTATGGGATCTATGGGGCTGGAATGTTCCTATGGGGTTGTGGGGTTGGGTTCCTATGGGATCTATGGGGCTGTGGTGCTGGGACGTTCCTATGGGGCTGCTGGATTGGTTCCTATGGATTCTATGGGGCTGTGGGGCTGGGCTGTTCCTATGGGCTGGGCTGTGGGGCTTGGGTCTGTGGGGTCTATGGGTCTATGGGGTCTTGGGTCTGGGGTGTGTGAGGCTGGGATGTTCCTATGGGGCTGTGGGTCTATGGGGTCTGTGGGGTTTGTGGGGCTGGGGTGTTCCTATGGGTCTGTGGGTCTATGGGGTCTGTGGGTGTGTGAGGCTGGGATGTTCCTATGGGGCTGTGGGGTCTATGGTGTCTATGGGGTCTGTGGGGCTGGGGTATTCCTATGGGGCTGTGGGGTCTATGGGCTGTGGGGTCTGTGGGGTCTATGGGGCTGTGGGGCTGGGGTGTTCCTATGGCTCTGTGGGGTCTATGGGGCTGTGGGGTCTATGGGATCTATGGGGCTGTGGGCTGGGGTATTCCTATGGCTCTGTGGGGTCTATGGGGCTGTGGGGTCTATGGGATCTATGGGGCTGTGGGGTCTATGGGGTCTATGGGCTGTGGGGCTGGGGTGTTCCTATGGCTCTGTGGGGTCTATGGGGCTGTGGGGTCTGTGGGGTCTATGGGCTGTGGGGCTGGGGTGTTCCTATGGGGCTGTGGGGTCTATGGGGCTGTGGGGCTGGGCTGTTCCTATGGGGCTGTGGGGCTGGGCTGTTCCTATGGGGCTTTGGGGTTGGGT
Source organism: Phylloscopus trochilus trochilus (assembly GCA_016584745.2). NCBI lineage: Eukaryota > Metazoa > Chordata > Aves > Passeriformes > Phylloscopidae > Phylloscopus > Phylloscopus trochilus. The sequence continues at coordinate 3,530 of WQNJ02000189.1, forward strand.
TCCTATGGGATCTGTGGGGCTGTGGGACTGGGCTGTTCCTATGGGCTGTGGGGCTGGCGGTTCCTATGGGGCTGTGGGGCTGAGTTGTACCTATGGGGCTGTAGGGGGGGGAGTTATCCCTATGGGATCTATGGGGCTCTGGGGCTGGGTTGTGCCTGTGGGGTCTGTGGGGTTCAGTTGTTCCTATGGGGCTGTGGAGCTGAGTTATCCCTATGGGATCTATGGGGGCTGTGGGGTTGAGCTGTTCCTATGAGGCTGTGGGGCTGGGTTGTGCTTATGGGATCTATGGGGTCTATGGATTGGGTTGTTCCTATGGGGCTGTGGGGCTGGATTGTTCCTATGGGGCTGTGGGGCTGGGTTGTGCCTATGGGATCTATGGGATCTATGGGGTTGGGTTGTCCTTACGTTGCTGTAGGGCTGGGTTGTCTCTATGGGATCTATGGGGTTCAGTTGTCCCTATGGGGCTGAATTTCCCCTATGGATCTGTGGGGCTGAGTTCTCCCTATAGGTCCCAGCTCCCCCTATGGGGCCGAGTTCCCCCTATGGGGCCCAGCCCCACAGATCCCTGCCCCACAGATTCCCTGCCCCACAGATCCCAGCCCCACAGATTCCAGCCCCACAGATCCCTGCCCCACAGATTCCCAGCCCCACAGATTCCCAGCCCCACAGATCCCAGCCCCACAGATCCCAGCCCACAGATTCCCTGCCCCACGGATCCCTGCCCCACAGATCCCTGCCCCACAGATCCCTGCCCCACAGATCCCAGCCCCACAGATTCCCTGCCCTACAGATTCCCAGCCCCATAGATCCCTGCCCCACAGATTCCCAGCCCCACAGATCCCAGCCCCACAGATCCCAGCCCCACAGATCCCTGCCCCACAGATTCCCTGCCCCACACATCCCAGCCCCACAGATCCCAGCCCCACAGATCCCAGCCCCACAGATCCCCAGCTCACCTGGAAGGGGATCACCAGGTTCACCTGCTCCCCCTATAGGGCCGAGCTCCCCCTATGGGGCCCAACCCCATAGATTCCCTGCCCCACAGATCCCTGCCCCACAGATCCCAGCCCCACAGATCCCAGCCATTAGATCCCAGCCCCACAGATCCCAGCCCCACAGATTCCCTGCCCCACAGATTCCCTGCCCCACAGATCCCAGCCCCACAGATCCCAGCCATTAGATCCCAGCCCCACAGATTCCCAGCCCCACAGATCCCTGCCCCACAGATCCCTGCCCCACAGATCCCCAGCTCACCTGGAAGGGGATCACCAGGTTCACCTGCTCCCCACCTTCCTCACGTACGTTTGCCGCAGGTGCCGGGGCAGCCGGATCTTGGGGCGCTCTGGGGGGGACAGGGGACAGGGTTTGGGGGGGGAGCTATGGGGCAGGACCCCCGGTGTGGGGCAGAAACCCCGATTTTGGGGGGATCTATGGGGCAGGACCCCCTGTTTGGGGCAGGACCCCCTGTTTGGGGGGGATCATGGGGCAGGACCCCCGGTTTGGGGCAGAAACCCCGATTTTGGGGGGGGATCTATGGGGCAGGACCCCCTGTGTGGGGCAGAACCCCCGGTTTGGGGGTCACCCCCGATTTGGGGTCTCTCTCAGTTTTGGGGTTTCCCCCGATTTTGGGCAGAACCCCCAATTTAGGATCCCCCCCCCTCCCCAGCACCGCTTCACTCGATGCCCCCCCCTCCCCAAATTTCACCGATTCCCTCAATTTTTTCTCTTTTTTCCCCCCCAAATTTTGGGACCCCCCCTTATTTCAAAGACCCCACCTCCCATTTCAAAGACCCCCCCCCTCCATTTCAGAGACCCCTCCTCAATTTCCGGGGATCTCCCCCGGGCACCCACCGACGATCTCGACGCCCCCTCCCCAAATTTCACCGATTCCCTCAAATTTTCGCGCTTTTTTTTCGGCTCTCCCCTAAATTTTGGGACCCCTCCCCTATTTCAAAGACCCCACCTCCATTTCAGAGACCCCTCCTCAATTTTCGCGGGTCTCCCCCCGGGCACCCACCGACGATCTCGACGCCCCCTCCCCAAATTTCACCGATTCCCTCAAATTTTTCGCTTTTTTTCCCCTTAAATTTTGAGACCCCCCCCCCCACCATTCCGCGACCCCCTCCCCAATTTTCGGGGGGCACCCACCGACGATCTCGCGGATGGTGACGGGCTGGGTCATGGTGCCGGGGGGGCTGCGCCCGGCGATGTTGACCCCGACCACGCGGAACAGCAGCTTCTCCCCGGTGGGCAGCCCCCGCACGGTCAGCCCGCAGCGCTCCACCAGCTCCGTGTTGGCGGGGTGCCACTCCGTGTCTGGGGGGAGAATCGGGGGGGTTATGGGGGGCTATGGGGGGTTATGGGGCTGGGGAGGGGGCTGTGGGGCTGGGGAGGGGGCTGTGGGGCTGGGGGGGCACAAATCGGGGGGTTATGGGGCTGGGGGCTCCACCAGCTCCGTGTTGGTGGGGTGCCACTCCGTGTCTGGGGGGAGAATCGGGGGGGTTATGGGGCTGGGGAGGGGGCTGTGGGGCTGGGGAGGGGGCTGTGGGGCTGGGGGGGCACAAATCGGGGGGTTATGGGGCTGGGGGCTCCACCAGCTCCGTGTTGGTGGGGTGCCACTCGGACTCTGGGGGGCACAATTGGGGGGTTATGGGGCTGGGGAGGGGGCTGTGGAGCTGGGGAGTTATGGGTTATGGGGTTATGGGGCTGGGGAGGGGGTTATGGGGCTGGGCAGTTATGGGGTTAGGGGGGTTATGGGGCTGGGGAGGGGCTGTGGGGCTGGGGAGGCACAAATCGGGGGGGTTTGGGGGTTATGGGGCTGGGGAGTTATGGGGCTGGGGAGGGGGTTATGGGGTTGGGGGATACAGGGTTAGGGGGGTTATGGGGCTGGGGGATATCGGATTCTGGGGTTATGGGGCTGGGGGCTCCACCAGCTCCGTGTTAGCGGGGTGCCACTCCGTGTCTGGGGGGAGATTTGGGGGGTTATGGGGCTGGGGAGTCATGGGGTTGGGGGGTTATGGGGCTGGGAATATCGGATTCTGGGGTTATGGGGCTGGGGAGGGGGCTGTGGGGGGGTTATGGGGCTGAGGAGGGGGTTATGGGGCTGGGGGGTACCGGATTTGGGGGTTATGGGGCTGGGGAGGGGGCTGTGGGGCTGGGGGGGCACAAATCGGGGGGTTATGGGGGTTATGGGGCTGGGGAGTCATGGGGTTATGGGGCTGAGGAGGGGGTTATGGGGTTGGGGAGGGGGTTATGGGGCTCTGGGGAACAGGATTTGGGGGTTATGGGGGGCTATCGGGGGTTATGGGGCTGGGGAGGGGGCTGTGGGGCTGTGGGGTACTGGATTTGGGGGTTATGGGGCTGGGAAGGGGGTTATGGGGTTGGGGGGTTATGGGGCTGTGGGGAGGGGGCTGTGGGGCTGGGGAGTTATGGGGTTATGGGGTTATGGGGCTGGGGCTCCACCAGCTCTGTGTTGGCGGGGTGCCACTCCGTGTCTGGGGGGAGAATCGGGGGGTTATGGGGCTGGGGAGGGGGCTGTGGGGCTGGGAGTTATGGGGCTGGGGAGGGGTTATGGGGCTGGGGGATACAGGGTTAGGGGGGCTGTGGGGCTGGGGAGTTATGGGGTTATGGGGCTGGGGAGGGGGCTGTGGGGCTGTGGGGCACGGGGTTAGAGGGTTATGGGGCTGGGGAGTTATGGGGTTGCGGGGTTATGGGGCTGGGGGATTTCAGATTCTGGGGTTATGGGGCTGGGGGATACAGGGTTGGGGGGATTATGGGGGGTTATGGGGCTGGGAGTTATGGGGTTATGGGGTTATGGGGTTATGGGGTTATGGGGCTGGGGGCTCCATCAGCTCCGTGTTAGCGGGGTGCCACTCTGTGTCTGGGGGGAGATTCGGGGGGGTTATGGGGCTGGGGAGGGGGCTGTGGGGCTGGGGAGGGGGCTGTGGGGCTGTGGGGTACCGGATTTGGGGGTTATGGGGCTGGGGAGGGGGTTATGGGGCTGGGGGGCACGGGGTTAGAGGGTTATGGGGCTGGGGAGTTATGGGGCTGGGGGTTATGGGGCTGGGGAGGGGGCTGTGGGGCTGGGAGGTACCGGATTTGGGGGTTATGGGGCTGGGGGTATCGGATTTGGGGGTTTTGGGGCGGGGGAGTTATGGGGTTGGGGGTTATGGGGCTGGGGAGGGGGCTGTGGGGCTGGGGAGTTATGGGGTTAGGGGAGTTATGGGGCCGGGGGGTATTGGATTTGGGGGTTATGGGGCTGGGGGATACAGGGTTAGGGGGGTTATGGGAGGTTATGGGGCTGGGGGTATCGGATTTGGGGGTTTTGGGGCTGGGGAGGGGGCTGTGGGACCGGGGGGTATCGGATTTGGGGGTTATGGGGCTGGGGAGTTATGGGGTTAGAGGGTTATGGGGCTGGGGAGGGGGTTATGGGGCCGGGGGGTATCGGATTTGGGGGTTATGGGACCGGGTTCCCCCCACCCCCAGAATTTTGGGGTCCCCACCCACCCCCCTCCCGGCCCCCGCTCCACCAGGCGCCCCTCGCTGCCCCCCGACCCCAAATCCCCCCAAAATTTCAGCCACTCCCACCCCATCTTTTGGGATTCTCCTCCAAATTTTTTGGGTTTCCCGCCAAATTTTGGGATCCCATCTCAAATTTTGGGGTCCCCACCTGAAATTTTGGGGTTCTCCCTCCTTCCATTGCTCCGCCAGGTGCCCCTCGATGCCCCCACCCCAAATTTCACCGATTTCCCTCGAAATTTGGGGTTTCTCCCCAAAATTTTTGGTTTCTCCCCCAAATTTTTCGGTTTCTCCCCGAATTTTTTGGTTTCCCCGCCAAATTTGGGGTCCCCACCTCAAATTTTGGGGTCCCCCCTCAATTTTGGGCTTCCCCCTCCCTCCACCTCTCAATGCCCCCACCCCAAATTTCACCGATTTCCTCGAACTTTGAGGTTTCTCCCCCAAATCTTTTCCGTTTCTTTCGAATTTTTTGGGTTTCCCGCCAAATTTTTTGGGTTTCCCCCCCAAATTTGGGGTCCCCACCTGAAATTTTGGGGTCCCCCACCCCAAAAAGTTTGGGGTGCCCTCACTCCTGGAACCCCACAGGTGCCCCTCGCTGCCCCCCGACCCCAAATTGCACCGATTGCCTCGAACTTTGAGGTTTCTCCCCCAAATCTTTTTGGTTTCTCCCCAAATTTTTTGGGTTCCCCCCCAAATTTGGGGTCCCCGACCCCAAAAAAATTTTGGGGTCCCCGCTGACTCACCCCCCTCCTTGCACCACTCCACCAGGTAGCCGTTGATGCCCCCACCCCAAATTTCAGCATTTCCGACCGACTTTTGAGTTTTCCCCCAAATTTTTCCGTTTCTCCCCAAATTTTTGGGTTTCCCCCCCAAATTTGGGGTCCCTACCTCAAATTTGGGGTCCCCACCTCAAATTTTGGGGTCCCCACCTCAAATTTTGGGCTTCTCCCCTCAATTTTGGGCTTCCCCCTCCCTCCACGCCTCGCTGCCCCCACCCCAAATTTCACCGATTCCCTCGAACTTTGAGGTTTCTCCCCAGATCTTTTCGGTTTCTCCCCAAATTTTTTCGGTTTCTCCCCAAATTTTTTTGGTTTCTCCCCAAATTTGGGGTCTCCGACCCCAAAAATTTTTGGGGGTCCCCTCACTCACCCCCCTCTCAGCACCACTCCACCAGGTGCCCCTTGCTGCCCCAACCCCAAATTTCACCGATTCCCCTCGAACTTTGAGGTTTCTTCCCCAAAATTTTTCGGTTTCTCCCCCAAATTTTTTGGGCTTCCCGCCAAAATTTTGGGGTTTCTCTTTCAATTTTGGGTTCCCCCACCCCAAAAATTTTGGGGTGCCCCCACTCAATCCCCTCCCAGTGAGAGGGGATGCCCACCACCCCAAATTTCACCGATTTCCCTCGAACTTTGAGGTTTCTCCCCCAAAATTTTTCGGTTTCTCCCCGAATTTTTTGGGTTTCCCCCCTAATTTTTTGGGTTTCCCACCCAAATTTGAGGTCCCCACCTCAAATTTTGGGGTCCCCACCTCAAATTTTGGGCTTCTCCCCTCAATTTTGGGCTTCCCCCTCCCTCCACGCCTCGCTGCCCCCACCCCAAATTTCACCGATTTCCCTCGAAATTTGGGGATTCTCCCCCAAATCTTTTCGGTTTCTCCCCGAATTTTTTGGGTTTCCCGCCAAATTTTTTGGGTTTCCCCCCACAAATTTGGGGTCCCCACCTCAAATTTTGGTGTCCCCACCTCAAATTTTGGGCTTCTCCCCTCAATTTTGGGCTTCCCCCTCCCTCCACGCCTCGCTGCCCCCACCCCAAATTTCACCGATTTCCCTCGAAATTTGGGGATTCTCCCCCAAATTTTTTCGGTTTCTCCCCCAATTTTTGGTTCCCCCCCCAAATTTGGGGTCCCCGACTCCAAAAAATTTTTGGGGTCCCCCCTGACTCACCCCCCTCCTTGCACCACTCCACCAGGTGCCCCTCGATGCCCCCACCCCAAATTTCACCGATTCCCTCGAACTTTGAGGTTTCTCCCCAAATCTTTTCCGTTTCTCTCCGAATTTTTTGGGTTTCCCGCCAAATTTTTGGGTTTCCCCCCCAAATTTGGGGTCGCCGACCCCAAAAAATTTTGGGGGTCCCCCCTGACTCACCCCCCTCCTTGCACCACTCCACCAGGTAGCCGTCGATGCCCCCCGACCCCAAACTTCACCGATTTCCCTCAAACTTTGAGGTTTCTCCCCCAAATTTTTTCGGTTTCTCCCCAAATTTTTTGGGTTTCACCCCCAATTTGGGGGTCCCCGCCTCAAATTTTGGGGTCCCCCCTTCAATTTTGGGCTTCCCCCTCCCTCCACCTCTCAATGCCCCCACCCCAAATTTTAGCATTTCCCACCAACTTTGAGGTTTCTCCCCCAAATCTTTTCGGTTTCTCCCCGAATTTTTTGGGTTTCCCGCCAAATTTTTGGGGTCCCATCTCAATTTTGGCGTCCCCACCTGAAATTTTGGGGTCCCCCACCCCAAAAAGTTTGGGGTGCCCCCACTCCTGGAACCCCACAGATACCCCTCGCTGCCCCCCGACCCCAAATTTCACCGATTCCCTCGAACTTTGAGGTTTCTCCCCAAATTTTTTTGGTTTTCCCGCCAAATTTTTTGGGTTTCCCCCCCCAAATTTGGGGTCCCCGACTCCAAAAATTTTTGGGGTCCCCGCTGACTCACCCCCCTCCTTGCACCACTCCACCAGGTGCCCCTCGATGCCCCCACCCCAAATTTCACCGATTTCCCTCCAACTTTGAGGTTTCTCCCCCAAATTTTTTCGGTTTCTCCCAAATTTTTTGGGTTCCCCCCCAAATTTGGGGTCCCCACCTCAAATTTTGGGCTTCTCCCCTCAATTTTGGGCTTCCTCCTCCCTCCACGCCTCACTGCCCCCACCCCAAATTTCACCGATTTCCCTCCAACTTTGAGGTTTCTCCCCCAAATTTTTTCCGTTTCTCCCCAAATTTTTTGGGTTCTCCCCCCAAATTTGGGGTCCCCGACCCCAAAAATTTTTGGGGTCCCTTCACTCACCCCCCTCCTTGCACCACTCCACCAGGTAGCCGTCGATGCCCCCACCCCAAATTTCACCGATTCCCCTCGAAATTTGGGGTTTCTCCCCCAAATCTTTTCGGTTTCTCCTGAATTTTTTGGGTTTCCCGCCAAATTTTTTGGGTTTCTCCCCCAAATTTGGGGTCCCCACCTCAAATTTTGGGCTTCTCCCCTCAATTTTGGGCTTCTCCCCTCAATTTTGGGCTTCCCCCTCCCTCCACCTCTCCATGCCCCCACCCCAAATTTCAGCGTTTCCCACCAACTTTGAGGTTTCTCCCCGAATTTTTTGGGTTTCCCGCCAAAGTTTTGGGGTCCCATCTCAAATTTTGGGGTCCCCACCTCAAATTTTGGGGTCCCCACCTGAAATTTTGGGGTCCCCCACCCCCAAAAGTTTGGGGTGCCCCCACTCCTGGAACCCCACAGATACCCCTCGCTGCCCCCCAACCCAAATTTCACCGATTTCCCTCGAATTTTGAGGTTTCTCCCCCAAAATTTTTCGGTTTCTCCCCAAATTTTTTGGTTTCCCCCCCCAAATTTGGGGTCCCCGACCCCAAAAAATTTTTGGGATGCCATCACTCACCCCCCTCCTTGCACCACTCCACCAGGTGCCCCTCAATGCCCCCACCCCAAATTCCAGCATTTCCCACCGACTTTTGAGTTTTCCCCCTAATTTTTTTGGTTTCTCCCCAAATTTTTTGGGTTTCCCCCCCAAATTTGGGGTCCCTACCTCAAATTTTGGCGTCCCCACCTCAAATTTTGGGCTTCCCCCCTCAATTTTGGGCTTCCCCTTCCCTCCACACCTCGCTGCCCCCACCCCAAATTTCACCGATTCCCTCGAACTTTGAGGTTTCTCCCCCAAATCTTTTCGGTTTCTCCCCAAATTTTTTGGGTTTCCCGCCAAATTTTTTGGGTTTCCCACCCAAATTTGGGGTCCCCACCTCAAATTTTGGGGTCCCCCCTTCAATTTTGGCCTTCCCCCTCTCTCCACCTCTCAATGCCCCCACCCCAAATTTCAGCGTTTCCCACCAACTTTGATGTTTCTCCCCCAAATCTTTTCGGTTTCTCCCCGAATTTTTTGGGTTTCCCGCCCAATTTTTGGGGTCCCATCTCAAATTTTGGGGTCCCCACCTGAAATTTTGGGGTTCCCCACCCCAAAAAGTTTGGGATGCCCCCACTCCCGGAACCCCACAGGTACCCCTCGCTGCCCCCCGACCCAAATTTCACTGATTTCCCTCGAACTTTGAGGTTTCTCCCCCAAAATTTTTCGGTTTCTCCCCGAATTTTTTGTGGTTCCCCCCCAAATTTGGGATCCCTGCTCAATTTTGGGGTCCCCTACCCCAAAAATTTTGGGGTGCCCCCACTCAATCCCCTCCCAATGAGAGGGGATGCCCCCCACCCCAAATTTCACTGATTTCCCTCGAACTTTGAGGTTTCTCCCCCAAATCTTTTCGGTTTCTCCCCAAATTTTTTGGGTTTCCCCCCACAAATTTTGGGGTCCCCCCCTCAATTTTGGGCTTCCCCTCCCTCCACGCCTCGCTGCCCCCACCCCCAAATTTCACCGATTTCCCTCAAACTTTGAGGTTTCTCCCCCAAAATTTTTCGGTTTCTCCCCGAATTTTTTGGGTTCCCCCCCCCAAATTTGGGGTCCCCAACCCCAAAAAATTTTGGGGTGCCATCACTCACCCCCCTCCTTGCACCACTCCACCAGGTAGCCGTCGATGCCGCCGGCGCCGATGCGCTCGGGCGGGCGCCACTTGAGCGTGGCCGTGGTGTCGGTGACGTCCTCCAGCGCCAGGTGGGTGGGCTCGCTGGTGGGGGCTGCGGGGAGAGACCCCCGCCCAAAATTAATTAATTAACCCCTAAATTAATCAATTAACCCCAAAAATTAATCAATCGGCTCCAAAATTAATCAACCGGCCCCAAAAATTATGGAAATTGTCCTAAAATAATTCTGGGAATGACCACAAAACAAAAAAATCAGCCCCGAGTTTAGGAAATTGCCTGGAAATTTAACCAAAATCGGCCAAATTTAACCAAAATCACCCAAAAATCCCCCCCTGGGAGCCCCCAGACCCAATCCAGGACCCCAAAATCCTCCTCAGGACCCCCCAAATCCCCCATGGATCCCCTCGGAGACCCCCAAAATCGTCCTGGGAGCCCCCAGACCCAACCCAGGACCCCCAAATCCTCCTCAGATCCTTCCAAACTCTCCCCAAATCCCCTCTGAGACCCCCAAAATCTCCCTCAGATCCCCTCTGGGACACCCCAGACTCAATTCAAGAGCCCCCAAATCCCTTCCGGGACCCCCCTAATCCTCCCCAAATCCTCCTGGGAGCCCCCAGACCCAACTCAGGAACCCCCAAATCCACCTCAAACCCTCTCGGGAGCCCCCAGACCCAACCCAGGACCCCCCTGACCCAATCCAGGACCCCTCAGATCCCCCTGGGAGCCCCCAGACCCCACCCAGGAGCTCCCTGACCCAACCCAGGACTCCAAAATCCTCCTCAGATCCCCTCTGGGACCCCCCAAATCCCCCCCAGGACCCCCCAAATCCCCCCCAAATCTGCCCAGGACCCCCCAGGACCCCTCCCCAGGCCCCCCCCGCACCGATGGGCATGAAGGGGGGGGTGTTGAGGCTGGGGGCGGAGACGCCGATGGCGTTGACGGCGAAGACCCTCATCTCGTAGAGCACGCCCTCGATCATCCGCGTGGAGTCGAAGCGCAGCCCCGGCAGCACCTCAAAGTTCAGCTTCATCCAGCGCATGGAGCCCTTCTTCTTCCGCTCCACCAGGTAACCTGCGCAGGTGGGACAGGTGGGACAGGTGGGACAGGTGGGACAGGTGAGGGACAGGTGATATAGCTGATACAGGTGGGACAGGTGAGGGACAGGTGAGGGACAGGTGAGGGATATGGGGAAAGGGAGTTCAGCTTCATCCAGCGCATGGAGCCCTTCTTCTTCCGCTCCACCAGGTAACCTGCGCAGGTGAGGGGACAGGTGGGACAGGTGAGCACAGGTGAGCACATCTGGGACAGGTGGGACAGGTGATATAGCTGATACAGGTGGGACAGGTGAGGGATATGGGGGAAAAGGGAGTTCAGCTTCATCCAGCACATGGAGCCCTTCTTCTTCCGCTCCACCAGGTAACCTGGACAGGTGAGCACAGGTGAGGGGACAGGTGAGCACAGGTGGGACAGGTGGGACAGGTGAGCACAGGTGGGACAGGTGAGGGACAGGTGGGACAGGTGATATAGCTGATACAGGTGAGGGACAGGTGAGGGATATGGGGGAAAGGGAGTTCAGCTTCATCCAGCGCATGGAGCCCTTCTTCTTCCGCTCCACCAGGTAACCTGCGCAGGTGAGCACAGGTGAGCACAGGTGAGGGACAGGTGGGACAGGTGAGGGACAGGTGAGGGATATGGGGGGAAAGGGAGTTCAGCTTCATCCAGCGCATGGAGCCCTTCTTCTGCTTCACCAGGTAACCTGCGCAGGTGAGCACAGGTGAGGGGACAGGTGAGCACAGGTGGGACAGGTGAGCACAGGTGAGCACAGGTGGGACAGGTGAACACAGGTGGGACAGGTGGGACAGGTGAGCACAGGTGGGACAGGTGAGGGACAGGTGGGACAGGTGAGGGATATGGGGGAAAGGGAGTTCAGCTTCATCCAGCACATGGAGCCCTTCTTCTTCCGCTCCACCAGGTAACCTGCACAGGTGAGCACAGGTGGGACAGGTGGGACAGGTGAGGGATATGGGGGAAAGGGAGTTCAGCTTCATCCAGCGCATGGAGCCCTTCTTCTGCTTCACCAGGTAACCTGCACAGGTGAGCACAGGTGGGACAGGTGAGCACAGGTGAGGGACAGGTGGGACAGGTGAGGGACAGGTGAGGGATATGGGGGAAAGGGAGTTCAGCTTCATCCAGCGCATGGAGCCCTTCTTCTTCCGCTCCACCAGGTAACCTGCGCAGGTGAGCACAGGTGAGCGCAGGTGAGCACAGGTGGGACAGGTGAGCACAGGTGGGACAGGTGAGCAAAGGTGGGACAGGTGAGGACAGGTGAGCACAGGTGGGACAGGTGAGACAGGAAGGACAAGTAGGGACAGGTGTGGGATATGGGGGAAAAGGTGAGGGACAGGTAAGCACAGGTGAGGCGACAGGTGAGGGATAAGGACAGGTGAGGGACAGGTGTGGGGACAGGTGAGGGATGGTTGGGGGACAGGTGAGCACAGCTGAGGGGACAGGTGTGGGAACAGGTTTGCGACAGGTTTGGCAGAGGTGGGAAAGGCATGCCCAGGTGTGCCCAGGTGTGCCCAGCCATACCCAGACATGCCCAGGTGCGCCCAGGTGTGCCCAGGTGTGCCCAGGTGTGCCCAGGCATACCCAGGTGTGCCCAGGTGTGCCCAGGTGTGCCCAGGTGCGCCTCACCTGTCACCGGCTGCCCCCCGTCGTACTTGGGGGGCTCCCACTCCAGCACGGCCCAGTCCTCGCCCACCGAGGTGACGCGCACGGCCTCGGGGGGGTCGGGGACGTCTGCGGGGGCAGGGCGCACCTGTCAGCACAGGTGTGCCCCCCCCAAGGTGTGCACAGGTGTGCCCCCACAGGTGTGCCCCCCCAGGTGTGCCCAGGCCCCCCCAGGTGTGTCCTCAGGTATCCCCAGCTATCCCAGGTGTATCCCCAGATGTGCCCAGGTGCCCCCCAGGTGTGCCCAGGTGCCCCCCAGGTGTGCCCAGGTGTGCCCAGGTATCCCCAGGTGTGCCCAGGTATCCCAGGTACCCCCCAGGTGTATCCCCAGGTGTCCCAGGTGTATCCCCAGCGGCCCCAGATGCCCCTCCAGGTGTCCCCAGGTATCCTCAGGTGCCCCCAGGTGTGTCCCAGGTATCCCCAGGTGTATCCCCAGCTATCCCAGGTATCCCAGGTGTATCCCCAGGTGTGCCCAGGTGTGTCCCAGGTACCCCCCAGGTGCGCCCAGGTACCCCCCAGGTGCTCCCCAGGTGTCCCAAGTGTATCCCCAGGTGTGCCCAGGTATCCCAGGTGCCCCCCAGGTGTGCCCAGGTGCCCCCCAGGTGTGCCCAGGTATCCCAGGTACCCCCCAGGTGTATCCCCAGATGCCCCTCCAGGTGTTCCCAGCTATCCCAGATGCCCCCCAGGTATCCCAGGTGTACCCCCAGCTGTGCCCAGGTGTGCCCAGCTATCCCAGATGTATCCCCAGGTATCCCAGGTGTATCCCCAGGTGTCCCCAGATGCCCCCAGGCCCACCCAGGTGTATCCCCAGCTATCCCAGGTGTATCCCCAGGTGCCCCCCAGGTGTATCCCCAGGTGTGCCCAGGTGTGCCCAGGTGCGCACCCACGACGCGGATGGCGATGGCGGCCGTGTCCTCACCGGCCGGGTTGCAGACGCGGATCAGATACCGGCCCTTGTCCCCGCGCTTCCCCAGGTGTGCCCAGGTACCCTCCAGGTATCCCAGGTACCCCCCAGGTGTATCCCCAGGTATCCCCAGGTGTGCCCAGGTGTGCCCAGGTGTGCCCAGGTGTATCCCCAGGTGTATCCCCAGGTGTGCCCAGGTGCGCACCCACGACGCGGATGGCGATGGCGGCCGTGTCCTCTCCGGCCGGGTTGCAGACGCGGATCAGGTACCGGCCCTCGTCCCCGCGCTCGGCGCTCTCCAGCACCAGCGAGCTCAGGCCGTGCTTCTCCTCCAGCCGGACACGCCCCTCCACACCTGCGACTGGCTGTGAGACAGGTGAGCGCACCTGAGTGCACCTGAGTGCACCTGAGTGCACCTGGGCACACCTGAGTGCACCTGGGCACACCTGAGTGCACCTGAGTGCACCTGGGACAGGTGAGCACACACAGGATACACAGGACAGGTGCTCAGGCCGTGCTTCTCCTCCAGCCGGACACGCCCCTCCACACCTGCCACCGGCTGCGGGACAGGTGAGCGCACCTGAGTGCACCTGAGCGCACCTGAGTGCACCTGAGTGCACCTGAGTGCACCTGGGACAGGTGAGCACACACAGGGTACACAGGACAGGTGCTCAGGCCGTGCTTCTCCTCCAGCCGGACACGCCCCTCCACACCTGCCACCGGCTGCGGGACAGGTGAGAGCACCTGAGTGCACCTGAGCGCACCTGAGTGCACCTGGGCACACCTGAGTGCACCTGGGCACACCTGAGTGCACCTGGGACAGGTGAGCACACACAGGGTACACAGGACAGGTGCTCAGGCCGTGCTTCTCCTCCAGCCGGACACGCCCCTCCACACCTGCCACCGGCTGTGGGACAGGTGAGAGCACCTGAGTGCACCTGAGCACACCTGAGTGCACCTGGGCACACCTGAGTGCACCTGGGACAGGTGAGCACACACAGGATACACAGGACAGGTGAGCACACACAGGACAGGTGAGCACACACAGGGATACACAGAGATACACAGGACAGGTGAGCACACACAGGGATACACAGGACAGGTGAGCACACACAGGGCACACAGGACAGGTGAGCACACACAGGGATACACAGCACAGGTGCTCAGGCCGTGCTTCTCCTCCAGGCGGACACGCCCCTCCACACCTGCCACCGGCTGCAGGACAGGTGAGCACACCTGAGCACACCTGAGCACACCTGAGTGCACCTGAGTGCACCTGGGACAGGTGAGCACACACAGGGATACACAGGGTACACAGGACAGGTGAGCACACACAGGGATACACGGCACAGGTGCTCAGGCCGTGCTTCTCCTCCAGCCGGACACGCCCCTCCACACCTGCGACTGGCTGTGAGACAGGTGAGCGCACCTGAGTGCACCTGAGCGCACCTGAGTGCACCTGAGTGCACCTGAGTGCACCTGGGACAGGTGAGCACACACAGGGATACACAGGACAGGTGAGGGTACACGGGACAGGTGCTCAGGCCGTGCTTCTCCTCCAGCCGGACACGCCCCTCCACACCTGAGACCGGCTGTGGGACAGGTGAGCACACCTGAGTGCACCTGAGTGCACCTGGGCACACCTGGGACAGGTGAGCACGCACAGGGATACACAGGACAGGTGCTCAGGCCGTGCTTCTCCTCCAGCCGGACACGCCCTCCACACCTGAGCACACCTGGGACAGGTGAGGGCACATGGGACAGGTGAGGGCACACAGAGTACACAGGGATACACAGGACAGGTGAGGGCACACGGGACAGGTGAGCACACAGGGATACAGCAGGGACAGGGACAGGTGAGAACGGTCAGGGACAGGTGAGTGCCCTGACACCACCTGTGGGCACGGACAGGTGAGGGTACACCTGGAACAGGTGAGAGCATCTGGGACAGGTGAGGACAGCCAGGGACAGGTGAGCGCACCTGGGACAGGTGGGAGAGGTGAGGGCACACGGGGACAGGTGCGATAGGAGAGCGCACCTGGGACAGGTGAGGGCAGAGTGGTCACAGGACTCCAGGTGTGACACAGGTGACACACAGGTGACACACAGGTGTTCCCAGGTGAGCTCACCTGTCCAACTTTGCTCCAGGTAACCGTGGGCAGGGGCTCCCCACTGATGGGCGCACACAGGTGTGACACAGGTGTGACAATGACACACACAGGTGACACAGGTGACACAATGACACACACAGGTGACACAGGTGTGACATACAGATAACACAGGTGTGACACAGGTGACACACAGGTGTTACAGGTGACACACAGGTGTTCCCAGGTGAGCTCACCTGTCCGTCCTTGCTCCAGGTGACCGTGGGCAGGGGCTCCCCGCTGATGGGCACACACAGGTGTGACACTGACACACACAGGTGACACAGGTAACACAATAACACACACAGGTGACACAGGTGTGACACACAGGTGTTACAGGTGTTCCCAGGTGTGCTCACCTGCCCGTCCTTGCTCCAGGTAACCGTGGGCAGGGGCTCCCCGCTGATGGGCACGTCCAGGCGCAGTTTGTTCCCGGCCACCACCACCAGCGTGCTCTCCGTGTCCCGGCCCGAGCAGTCCAGGTGGATCTTGGGCGGCTCTGGGGGGCAGGTGAGCCGCAGGTGAGGGACAGGTGACACCTCTGACCCCCTCAGGTGTCCCCCTCAGGTGTCACCTGTGCCCCTCAGGTGTCACCTGTGCCCTCCCAGGTGTGCTCTGTCCCCTCAGGTGTGCCCTCAGGTGTCACCCCTGCCCCTCAGGTGTGCTCTGTCCACTCAGGTGTCCCCTCAGGTGTCACCTGTGCCCCTCAGGTGTGCTCTGTCCCCTCAGGTGTCCCCTCAGGTGTCACCTGTGCCCCTCAGGTGTGCCCTGTCCCCTCAGGTGTCACCTGTGCTCCCTCAGGTGTCCCCTCAGGTGTGTCCTGTCCCCTCCCAGGTCACCTCTGTCCACTCAGGTGTGCCCACAGGTGTCACCTGTCCCCTCCCAGGTGTTCCCTCAGGTGTGCTCTGTCCCCTCCCAGGTGTGCTCTGTCCCCTCCCAGGTGTGCTCTGTCCCCTCAGGTGTGCCCTGTCTCCTCGCAGGTCACCTCTGTCCTCTCAGGTGTGCCCTCAGGTGTCACCTGTGTCCCTCAGGTGTGCCCTGTCCCCTCAGGTGTCACCTGTGCCCCTCCCCAGCCACCTCTGTCCCCACAGGTGTCACCTGTCCTGCCCCGGATGTCACCTGTGCTCCCTCAGGTGTCCCCTCAGGTGTCACCCATGCCCCTCAGGTGTGCTCCGTCCCACTCAGGTGTCCCCACAGGTGTCACCTGTGCCCTCCCAGGTCACTTCTGTCCCACCCCAGCTGTCACCTGTCCCCCCAGGTGTCCCCCCAGGTGTCCCCTCCCCCTCACCTTGTTTGGGCACGTACTCCACCTTGATCTCTGTAGGAGGGGGGAGGGGCACTTAGTGACGTCACAGACCCCGCCCTCTACCCCGATGACGTCATCGCTCGGCCCTCCAGTGACGTCATCGGGGAATCCCCCAATGGCACCGACCCCGAAGCGGGGGCGCCCCCCAAAGGGGTCCTGAGCCCCCCGTGACCCCCAGTGACCCCTGAGACCCCCAAGTGACCCCACAGTGACCCCACAGTGACCCCACAGTGACCCCTGAGACCCCCAAGTGACCCCCCCAGTGACCCCCCAGTGACCCCCAAGTGACCCCCAAGTGACCCCCAAGTGACCTCCAGACCCCCAGACCCCCAAGCGCCCCCCCAGTGACCCCCCAGTGACCCCCAGACCCCCCAGTGACCCCCCAGTGACCCCCCAGTGACCCCTGAGACCCACAGACCCCCAAGTGACCCCCAAGTGACCCCCAGTGACCCCTGAGACTCCCAAGTGACCCCCAGTGACCCCCAGTGACCCCCCAGTGACCCCCAGTGACCCCCAAGTGACCCCCAGTGACCCCTGAGACCCCCAAGTGACCCCCAAGTGACCCCCAGACCCCCAGACCCCCAAGTGACCCCCCAGTGACCCCCCAAGCGCCCCCCCAGCCCCATAAGCGCCCCCAAAATGCCCCCAAGTGCCCCCCAAGGCCCCCAAGTGCCCCCAATTGCTCCCCCAGCCCCACAAGCACCCCCCAATTGCCCCCAAGAACCCCCCAAAATGCCCCCCCAGCCCCCCAGCTGCCCCCTCAGCCCACCCAGTGCCCCATAAGTGCCCCCCAATTGCCCCCCCAGCCCCACAACCAACCCCCCGTGTGCCCCCCAAGTGCCCCCCCAACCCCATAAGTGCCCCCCCAAATGGCCCCAAGTGCCCCCCCAGCCCCCCAATTGCCCCCCAAGTGCCCCCCCAACCCCATAAGTGCCCCCCCAAATGGCCCCAATTGCCCCCCTAAGTGCCCCCCCAAGTGCCCCCCCAGCCCCCCAATTGCCCACCCAATGCCTCCAAATGCCCCCCAAGCACCTCCCAAGTGCCCCCAAGAGCCCCCCAAGTGCCCCATAAGTACCCCCCAGCCCCCCCAATTGCCCTCCCCAGCCCCATAAGCGCCCCCCAAGTGCCCCCCAACCCCCCAATTGCCCCCCCAATGCCCCCCAATGCCCCCAAGTGCCCCCCAACTGCCCTCCCCAGCCCCATAAGCGCCCCCCAATTGCCCCCCCAGTGCCCCCCAATTGCCCCCCCAGCCCCCCAAGTGCCCCCCAGTTGCCCCCCCAGCCCCACCGAGGAAGTTGAGCTTGGCCGAGAGCGTCAGGGCGAAGCCGTCGGGGACGAAGGTGTAATCGCCCTCATCCTCGGGCCGGACATCGTCGATCACCAGCTTGTGGATCCTGGGGGGCACCCAAGGGTGTCAGGGCACCCAAAACCCAGCCGGGGATCCCAAAATCCCCCCAAAAATCCCAGCCAGGTACCCCAAATTCCCAAAAATCCCAGCCAGGTAACTCAAATTCCAAAGAAATCCCAGCCAGGTGTGCCCAAAATCCCCCAAAAATCCCAGCCAGGTAACTCAAAATCCCAAAAAAATCCCAGCCAGGTAACTCAAAATCCCCCAAAAAATACACCCAGATGTGCCCAAAATCCCAAAAACACCTGCCCAGGTATCCCAAATCCCCCAAAATCCCAGCCAGGTAACTCAAATTCCCAAAAAATCCCAGCCAGGTAACTCAAAATCCACCCCAAAACTCCTGGGGCCGCACGTCGTCGATCAGCAGCTTGTGGATCCTGGGGGGCACCCAAGGGTGTCAGGGCACCCAAAACCCAGCCGGGGATCCCAAAATCCCCCCAAACCTCACCAGGTGTGCCCCAAATCCCCCAAAAACCACACCCAGGGGTCCCAAATCCCCAAAAAATCCCAGCCAGGTAACTCAAAATCCACCCAGGTGGACCAAAATCCAAAAAAAATCCCAGCCAGGTAACTCAAAATGCAAAAAAAACCTGCCCAGGTATCCCAAAATCCCCCCAAAACTGCCCAGGTGTGCCCAAAATCCCCCCAACCTGACCAGGTGTGCCCAAAATCCCCAAAATATCCCAGCCAGGTATCCCAAATTCCAAAAAAATCCCAGCCAGGTAACTCAAAATCCACCCAAAAACTCCTGGGGCCGCATGTCATCGATCAGCAGCTTGTGGATCCTGGGGTCACCCAAACCTCACCAGGTGTGCCCAAAATCCCCCAAAAACCACACCCAGGGGTCCCAAGTCCCAAAAAATCCCAGCCAGGTAACTCAAAATCCCAAAAATATCCCAGCCAGGTAACTCAAAATCCACCCAGGTGGACCAAAATTCCCAAAAAATCCACCCAGGTGTCCCAAAATCAAAAAAAAATCCCAGCAGGTAACTCAAAATGCAAAAAAGCCCTGCCCAGGTATCCCAAAATCCCCCCAAAACTGCCCAGGTGTGCCCCAAATCCCCCCAACCTGACCAGGTATCCCAAATTCCCAAAATCGCCTGCCCAGGTAACTCAAAATCCCCCCAAAACTGACCAGGTGTGCCAAAAATCCCCCCAACCTGACCAGGTGTGCCCAAAATCCCCAAAATATCCCAGCCAGGTATCCCAAATTCCAAAAAAATCCCAGCCAGGTAACAAAATCCCCCAAAAATTCCCACCCAGGTAACTCAAAATCCACCCAAAAACTCCTCGGGCCGGACGTCGTCGATCACCAGCTTGTGGATCCTGGGGGCACCCAAACCTGACCAGGTGTCCCAAAATCCCCAAAAAATCCCAGCCAGGTAACTCAAAATCCACCCAGGTGGACCAAAATCCAAAAAAAATCCCAGCCAGGTAACTCAAAATGCAAAAAAGCCCTGCCCAGGGATCCCAAAATCCCCCCAAACCTGACCAGGTGTGCCCAAAATCCCCCAAAAAATCCCAGCCAGGTAACTCAAAATCCCCAAAAAATCCCAGCCAGGTAACTCAAAATTCCCCAAAAACTCCTCGGGCCGGACGTCGTCGATCACCAGCTTGTGGGTCCTGGGAGGGGCCCAAACCTGACCAGGTGTGCCCCAAATCCCCCCAAAAACTGACCAGGTGTGCCCCAAATCCCCAAAAACACCTGCCCAGGTATCCCAAAATCCCCCCAAAACTGACCAGCTGTGCCCAAAATCCTCCAAAAACCACACCCAGGGATCCCAAAATCCCCCCCAAAAACTGACCAGGTGTGCCCCAAATCCCAAAAAAACCACCTGCCCAGGTGTCTCAAAATAAATTTTAAAAAAAATCTGAGCCAGGTGTCTCAAAATCCCCCCAAAAAACACACCCAGGTGTCCCAAAATCCCAAAAACACCTGCCCAGGTATCCCAAAATCCCCCCAAAACTGACCAGGTGTGCCCAAAATCCCAAAAACACCTGCCCAGGTAACTCAAAATCCCCCCAAACCTGACCAGGTGTGCCCAAAATCCCCAAAAACCACACCCAGGGATCCCAAAATTCCCCCAAAACTGAGCAGGTGTGCCCAAAATCCCAAAAAAACACACCCAGGGATTCCAAAATTCCCCCAAAACTGAGCAGGTGTGCCCAAAATCCCCCAAAACTGAGCAGGTGTGCCCAAAATCCCCCAAAAAACACCTGCCCAGGTGTCTCAAAATAAATTAAAAAAAAAAAAACCCAGCCAGGTGTCTCAAAATTCCCCCCAAAACCACACCCAGGTGTCCCAAATTCCCCAGAAACGCCTGCCCAGGTAACTCAGAATCCCCCCCAAAACTGACCAGGTGTGCCCAAAATCCCCAAAAACCACACCCAGGGATCCCAAAATTCCCCCAAAACTGACCAGGTGTGCCCAAATTCCTAAAAACACCTGCCCAGGTATCCCAAAATCCCCTCAAACTGACCAGGTGTGCCCAAAATTCCCCCAAAACTGACCAGCTGTGCCCAAAATCCTCCAAAAACCACACCCAGGGATCCCAAAATCCCCCCCAAAAACTGACCAGGTGTGCCCCAAATCCCCAAAAACCACACCCAGGGATCCCAAAATTCCCCCAAAACTGACCAGGTGTGCCCAAATTCCTAAAAACACCTGCCCAGGTATCCCAAAATCCCCTCAAACTGACCAGGTGTGCCCAAAATTCCCCCAAAACTGACCAGCTGTGCCCAAAATCCTCCAAAAACCACACCCAGGGATCCCAAAATCCCCCCCAAAAACTGACCAGGTGTGCCCCAAATCCCAAAAAAACCACCTGCCCAGGTGTCTCAAAATAAATTTTAAAAAAAATCTGAGCCAGGTGTCTCAAAATCCCCCCCAAAAACCACACCCAGGTGTCCCAAAATCCCAAAAACACCTGCCCAGGTATCCCAAAATCCCCCCAAAACTGAGCAGGTGTGCCCCAAATCCCCAAAAAAACACCTGCCCAGGTATCCCAAATTCCCAAAACCACCTGCCCAGGTATCCCAAATTCCCAAAAACACCTGCCCAGATAACTCAAAATCCCCCAAACCTGACCAGGTGTGCCCAAAATCCTCCAAAAAACACCTGCCCAGGGATCCCAAAATCCCCCCAAAACTGAGCAGGTGTGCCCAAATTCCCAAAAACACCTGCCCAGGTAACTCAAAATCCTCTCCAAACCTGACCAGGTGTGCCCAAATTCCCCAAAACACCTGCCCAGGTAACTCAAAATCCCCCCAAAAAACTGACCAGGTGTGCCCAAAAGTCCCCCCAAAACTGACCAGGTGTGCCCCAAAATCCCCCCAAAAACCCACCTGCCCAGGTGTCTCAAAATAAATTTAAAAAAAAAATCCCAGCCAGGTGTCTCAAAATCCCCCCCAAAAACCACACCCAGGTGTCCCAAATTCCCAAAAACACCTGCCCAGGTATCCCAAAATCCCCCCAAACCTGACCAGGTGTGCCCAAAATCCCCAAAAACACCTGCCCAGGTGTCCCAAATTCCCAAAAACACCTGCCCAGGTGTCCCAAATTCCCAAAAACACCTGCCCAGATAACTCAAAATCCTCCCCAAACCTGACCAGGTGTGCCCAAAATCCCCAAAAACCACACCCAAGGATCCCAAAATCCCCCCAAAAAACTGACCAGGAGGTCCCAAAATCCCCCAAAAACCACACCCAGGGATCCCAAATCCCCCCAAAACTGAGCAGGTGTGCCCAAAATCCCAAAACCACCTGCCCAGGTAACTCAAAATCCCCCCAAAACTGACCAGGTGTGCCCAAAATCCCCAAAAATACCTGACCAGGTGTGCCCGAAATCCTCCCCAAGCTGACCAGGTATCCCAAATTCCCCAAAACACCTGCCCAGGTGTCCCAAACTCCCCAAAACACCTGCACAGGTAACTCAATATTTTTGACCTTTTTTTTGGCGGGAGGACTTTTTTTTAATTTTTTTGGAGTTTTTTGGGGTTTTTTAAAAATTTTTTGGGGGGGTTTTCCACCTCCGCCAAGATGTCCTCACCTGCCGGTGTGCGAGATGTGGATTCGCTTGCTGGGCTTCACCTCCACCCCGTTCTTGAACCAGCGGCCGGTGACCTTCTCGTCCGACACCTCGCACTTGAACACGGCCTGCTCGGTGGCCTGCACCGTCAGGTCGGCGATGCCCTGCAGCACCTCCAGCTGCTTCTCTGAGGGGGGAAAAAATCCAAAATCCACCTGGAGAACCCCAAAAACCCACCTGGAGATCCTAAAGGGCACCTGGGGTCCATAAATGTCTTTGGAACCTCCCACATATCCTTAAAATCCATGGAGAACCCGTGGAGAACCCGTGGAGAACCCATGGAGAACATCTACAGAACCTCCAGGATCCCCCAAATCCACCTGGAGATCCTAAAGTGCACCTGGGTTCCATAAATGTCTTTGGAACCTCCCACATGTCCTTAAAATCCATGGAGAACCCGTGGAGAACCCGTGGAGAACCCATGGAGAACATCTGCAGAACCTCCAGGATCCCCCAAATCCACCTGGAGATCCTAAAGTGCACCTGGGCTCCATAAATGTCTTTGGAACCTCCCACATATCCTTAAAATCCATGGAGAACCCATGGAGAGCATCTGGAGAACATCTGGAGAACCTCCAGGATCCCCCAAAATCCACCTGGAGATCCTAAAGGGCACCTGGGGTCCATAAATGTTTTTGGAACCTCAAGTATGTCCTTAAAATCCATGGAGAACCCGTGGAGAGCATCTGGAGAACCCATGGAGAACCTCCAGGATCCCCCAAAATCCACCTGGAGATCCCAAAGTGCACCTGGGCTCCATAAATGTCTTTGGAACCTCACACATATCCTTAAAATCCATGGAGAACCCATGAAGAACATCTGGAGAACATCTGGAGAACCTCCAGCTGCTTCTCTGAGGGGCCAGGAACGGGGGTTGGGACCCCAAAATGACCTGGGATCTCCAGAACCTGCTCTGAGGTGACCTTCAAACATCTCCAGAACCTCCCAGGACCTCCAGGACTTTCTGAGATCTCCAGAACCTTCTCTGAGGTGACCCTCAAATATCTCCACAACCTTCCAGGACCCCCCCGAACCTTCCAGGACCTCCTGAGATCTCCAGAACCTCCTGGGATCTCCAGAACCCTCTGGAATCTCCAGAACCTGCTCCTCAAAGATCTCCAGAACCTCCCAGAACCTTCTGGGATCTCCAGAACCTTCTCCTAAAACATCTCCAAAACCTCCTGAGGTCTCCAGAACCTGCTCCTCAAACATCTCCAGGACCTCCCAGAACCTCCTGGGATCTTCAGAACCTCCTGGGATCTCCAGAACCTGCTCCTCAAACATCTCCAGAACCTTCTGGGATCTCCAGAACCTTCTCCGAGGTGTCCCTCAAGCATCTCCTGGAGGCCCCAGGAGGTCCCACCTTCGACGATGACCTCGGCCTCGGCCTCGCCGCCGTTGGTCATGATGCGGTAGCGCCCGGTGTCCTCCTTGGTGGCCTCGTTGAGGATCAGGAAGTGCCAGGACCACCCAGGACCCCCCCAAATTCCACTGGAGATCTCCGAGGTGACCTTCAAACACCTCCTGGACCTTCCAGGACCTCCTGAGATCTCCAGAACCTGCTCCTCAAACATCTCCTGGTCCTCCTGGGATCTCCAGAACCCTCTGAGATCTCCAGAACCTCCCGGAATCTCCAGAAACTTCTCCTCAAACATCTCCAGAACCTCCTGAGGTCTCCAGAACCTCCTGGGATCTCCAGAACCTCCTGGGATCTCCAGAACCTTCTCCTCAAACATCTCCAGAACCTCCTGAGGTCTCCAGAACCTCCTGGGATCTCCAGCACCTGCTCCTCAAACATCTCCAGAACCTCCTGAGATCTCCAGAACCTCCTGGGATCTCCAGAACCTCCTGGGATCTCCAGAACCTTCTGGGATCTCCAGAACCTGCTCCTCAAACATCTCCAGAACCTCCCAGAACCTTCTGGGATCTCCAGAACCTGCTCCTCAAACATCTCCAGAACCTTCCAGAACCTCCTGAGATCTCCAGAACCTGCTCCTCAAACATCTCCCGGAGGCCCCAGGAGGTCCCACCTTCGACGATGACCTCGGCCTCGGCCTCGCCGCCGTTGGTCATGATGCGGTAGCGCCCGGTGTCCTCCTTGGTGGCCTCGTTGAGGATCAGGAAGTGCTTCTTGCCGTCCTTCTTGAAGCGATACTTGAAGGTCTCCTCGCGGGTCAGCTCCACCCCGTCCTTCGTCCTGGGGGAGGGGACGGCGGCGTGGGCGCGGGGTGGACATCAGGGTGGACATGGGGTGGACATCAGGGTGGACATGGAGATGGACAGAGAGTGGACACAGGGTGGATGTGGAGATGGACATGGGGATGGACATGGGGTGGATGTGATGGACACGAGGTGGACATGGGGTGGACACAGGGCAGATGTGGAGATGGACACGAGGTGGATTTGGGATGGACACGAGGTGGACACATGGTGGATGTAGGGTGGACATGAGGTGGACATCGGGGTGGACATGAGGTGGACATCGGGGTGGACATCGGGGGGTGGACATGGAGATGGACACGAGGTGGACATGAGGTGGACATGGGGTGGACATCGGGGTGGGCATGGGGTGGATGTGGTGGACACAGGGTGGAAATGGGGTGGGTGTGGAGATGGACACAAGGGAGATGTGGGGTGGACATCGGGGGGCGGACATGGAGATGGACATGGGGTGGACAGAGAGTGGACATGAGGTGGACACAGGGCAGATGTGGAGATGGATGCAGGGTGGACATGGGGTGGACATGAGGTGGACATAGGGTGGACATTGGGGGGTGGGTGTGGAGAAGGACAAGAGGTGGACACGGTGTGGATTTGGGTGGACATGAGGTGGACACAGGGTGGGGGTGGAGATGGACATGGGGTGGACATGGGGTGGACATGGTGGACACAAGGTGGACATGAGGTGGACACAGGGTGGACATCAGGGTGGACATGGGGTGGGTGTGGAGGTGGACATGGGGTGGACATGAGGTGGGCACGGGGGATGTGGAGATGGACACGAGGTGGACATGAGGTGGACACGGGGTGGACATGGAGATGGACACGAGGTGGACACGGGGTGGACATGGGGTGGACATGGGGTGGACATGGGGTGGACATGGGGTGGACACGAGGTGGGGGTGGAGGTGGACACAGGGTGGAGACGAGGTGCACATGAGGTGGACAGGGGATGGGTTTGGGTGGATTTGAGGTGGACATGGGGTGGACACAGGGCAGATGTGGAGATGGACATGAGGTGGACACAAGGTGGACATGGGGATGGACACGGGGTGGGTGTGGAGATGGACTTGGAGATGGACATGAGGTGGACATGGGGTGGGTGTGGAGGTGGACACAGGGTGGACACGAGGTGGACATGGGGATGGACATGGGGTGGACACAGGGTGGGGGTGGAGATGGACTTGGAGATGGACATGAGGTGGACATGGGGTGGACATGGGGTGGACACGAGGTGGACGTGGGGATGGACACGGGGTGAGGGTGGAGGTGGACGTGGGGTGCACATGAGGTGGACACGGGATGGGTTTGGGTGGATTTGAGGTGGACATGGGGTGGACACAGGGCAGATGTGGAGATGGACATGAGGTGGACACGAGGTGGACGTGGGGATGGACACGGGGTGGGTGTGGAGGTGGACACAGGGTGGAGATGAGGTGGACACAGGGTGGGTTTCGGTGGATTTGAGGTGGACATGGGCTGGAGATGGAGATGGAGATGGACGTGGGGTGGACACGGACATGGGACGGACACACGGACAGATGGACAGATGGACACACGGACATGGGATGGACAGATGGACACTGGGCCAGGTGCCCCTCCCCCGCTCACCACATGACCTGCGCCCCCTCCTCGGACACCTCGGCCTCCAGCACCACCCGCTCGCCCACCACCACCTGCTGGTCCTCAGGGCCCTTCACGATGGTCACCGGCGGCTCTGCGGGGACAGGTGAGGGACAGGTGGGACAGGTGGGACAGGTGAGGGACAGGTGGGACAGGTGGGACAGGTGGGACAGGTGGGACAGGTGAGGGACAGGTGGGACAGGTGGGCACAGGTGGGCACAGGTGTGGGACAGGTGGGACAGGTGGGACAGGTGGGACAGGTGGGACAGGTGGGCACAGGTGAGGGACAGGACAGGTGGGACAGGTGGGACAGGTGGGACAGGTGGGACAGGTGGGCACAGGTGAGGGACAGGACAGGTGGGACAGGTGGGACAGGTAGGACAGGTGGGGGGGACAGGTGGGACAGGTGGGACAGGTGGCAGCACCACCACCTGCTGGTCCTGCAGGGCCCTTCACGATGGTCACTGGCGGCTCTGCGGGGACAGGTGGGACGGGACAGGTGTGGGACAAGTGAGACAGGTGGGGCAGGTGGGACAGGTGGGACAGGTGGGACAGGTGGGATAGGTGGGACAGGTGGGATAGGTGGGACAGGTGTGGGACAGGTGGGACAGGTGGGACAGGTGGGACAGGTGGGACAGGTGTGGGACAGGTGGGACAGGTGTGGGACAGGTGGGACAGGTGAGGGACAGGTGGGACAGGTGAGAGGGACAGGTGAGGGGGACAGGTGAGACAGGTGCGGGACAGGTGGGACAGGTGGGACAGGTGAGAGGGACAGGTGGGACAGGACAGGTGGGACAGGTGGGACAGGTGGCAGCACCACCACCTGCTGCTCCTCGGGGCCCTTCACGATGGTCACCAGTGGCTCTGCGGGGGACAGGTGGGACGGGACAGGTGGGACGGGACAGGTGTGGAACAGGTGAGACAGGTGTACCCCCAGGTGTGCCCAGGTGTATCCCCAGGTGCGCTCACCTTTGACGAACACCTCGGTGAAGCTCTTCTCGTCGTTGACCCGGCACTCGTGTGCCCAGGTACCCCCAGGTGTACCCCAGGTGTATCCAGGACCCCCCCAGGTGTATCCAGGACCCTCCCAGGTATCCCAGGTGTACCCCAGGTGTGCCCAGGTGTGCCCAGGTGTGCCCAGGTGCGCTCACCTTTGACGAACACCTCGGTGAAGCTCTTCTCGTCGTTGACCCGGCACTCGTGTGCCCAGGTACCCCCAGATGCCCCCCAGGTGTATCCCAGGTGTATCCAGGACCCCCCCAGGTGTATCCAGGACCCCCCCAGGTGCCCCCCAGGTGTACCCCAGGTGTATCCCCAGGTGCGTCGCTCACCTTTCACAAACACCTCGGTGAAGCTCTTCTCGTCGTTGACCCGGCACTCGTAGGCGGCGTCGTCGGCCAGCGAGCATTTGTTGATGGTCAGGATGCGCTTCAGGCCCACGTTCTCGAACACGTACCTGGGGACACACCTGAGCTCACCTGGGGCACCTGGGGACACACCTGGGCTCACCTGGGGCACCTGGGGACACACCTGGGGACACACCTGAGCTCACCTGGGGCACCTGGGGACACCTGGGGAACACCTGGGGAACACCTGGGGCACCTGGGGACACACCTGGGCTCACCTGGGGCACCTGGGGACACACCTGAGCTCACCTGGGGAACACCTGGGACAGCTCAGGGCAGCTGGGGCACACCTGGGCTCAGCTGAGGCACATGGGGCACACCTGGGGACACACCTGGGCTCACCTGGGGCACTTGGGACACACCCAGCTCACCTGGGACACACACCTGGGACAGCTGGGACACCTGGCCACACCTGGGGGCACCTGAGGGACATCTGGGGACAGTCAGGGGACACTTGGGGCAAATCCTGACACACCTGTGCCCATCTGGGGACACCTGAGGGACACCTGGGCACACCTGGGCACACCTGTGCACACCTGTGCACACCTGGGCACACCTGTGCACACCTGGGCACACCTGGGCACTCACTTGTTGCTGGGTTTGATCAGCTGCCCGTTCTTGTACCACTTGAGGGGCAGGTCGGGGTCGCTGAGCCCACCTGTGCACACCTGTGCACACCTGGGCACACCTGTGCACACCTGGGCACACTTGGGCACACCTGGGGCACACCTGGGGCACACCTGGGCACACCTGGGAGCACCTGAGGGACATCTGGGGACAGTCTGGGCTGATCTGGGGACACCTGGGGCAAATCCTGACACACCTGTGCCACACCTGGGCACACCTGGGCACACCTGTGCACACCTGTGCCCACCTGGGCACACCTGGGCCCACACCTGTGCACACCTGTGCACACCTGGGAGCACCTGAGGGACATCTGGGGAGTCAGGGGCAGACCTGAGGGACACCTGGGGCAAATCCTGACACACCTGTGCCCACACCTGTGCACACCTGGGCACACCTGTGCACACCTGTGCACACCTGTGCACACCTGGGCACACCTGGGCACACCTGTGCACACTCACTTGTTGCTGGGTTTGATCAGCTGCCCGTTCTTGTACCACTTGAGGGGCAGGTCGGGGTCACTGAGCCCACCTGTGCCCACACCTTTGCACACCTGTGCACACCTGTGCCCACACCTGGGCACACCTGTGCACACCTGGGCACACCTGGGCACACCTGGGCACTCACTTGTTGCTGGGTTTGATCAGCTGCCCGTTCTTGTACCACTTGAGGGGCAGGTCGGGGTCGCTGAGCCCACCTGTGCCCACACCTGTGCACACCTGGGCACACCTGGGCACACCTGGGCACACCTGGGCACACCTGTGCACACCTGTCCTGCACTCACTTGTTGCTGGGTTTGATCAGCTGCCCGTTCTTGTACCACTTGAGGGGCAGGTCGGGGTCGCTGAGCCCACCTGTGCCCACACCTGTGCACACCTGGGGCACACCTGTGCACACCTGGGCACACCTGGGCACACACCTGGGCACACCTGTGCACACCTGGCCACACCTGTGCACTCACTTGTTGCTGGGTTTGATCAGCTGCCCGTTCTTGTACCACTTGAGGGGCAGGTCGGGGTCACTGAGCCCACCTGTGCCCACACCTGTGCACACCTGGGCACACCTGAGGCACACCTGGGCACACCTGGGCACACCTGGGCACACCTGGGCACACCTGTGCACACTCACTTGTTGCTGGGTTTGATCAGCTGCCCGTTCTTGTACCACTTGAGGGGCAGGTCGGGGTCGCTGAGCCCACCTGTGCCCACACCTGGGCACACCTGGGGCACACCTGTGCCCACACCTGTGCACACCTGGGCACACCTGGGCACACCTGGGCACACCTGGGCACACCTGGGCACACCTGTGCACACTCACTTGTTGCTGGGTTTGATCAGCTGCCCGTTCTTGTACCACTTGAGGGGCAGGTCGGGGTCGCTCAGCTCCACCATCAGCCGGATCTTGTTCCCTTTGTCCACCTGGTAGGCGGGGTCCAGCTTCCGGATGAAGGCTGCGCACAGGTGAGCTCAGGTGAGCTCAGGTGAGAGCAGGTGACCCCCCCAAAAAATCCCGGATTTCCTTTAAGAATCCCCCCAAAAATAAAAAAAAAATTCCCAAAAAATGCCAAATTCTCAAGGGATCCCCGAGGGTCCAACTTCCAGATAAAGCTGCGCACAGGTGAGCTCAGGTGAGCTCAGGTGAGAGCAGGTGACCCCTCCCCCCCCAAAAAATCCTGAATTCTTAAGGAACCTCCCCCCCAAAAAATCTAAAAATTCCCCCAAATTCTCAAGGAATGTCCCCCCAAAAAAATCCCCAAAAATCCCAGATTCCCAAAGGGTCCCCGAGGGTTTGGTTTGCGCACAGGTGAGCTCAGGTGAGCTCAGGTGAGAGCAGGTGAGCTCAGGTGACCCCCCCCTCCCCCCAAAAAAATCCCAAATTTCCAGAGAATCTCCTTTAAAAATCCCAAAAAATCCCAAATTCCCAAGGGGTCCACAAAGGTTCGGGTTGCAGGTGAAGGCTGCGCACAGGTGAGCTCAGGTGAGCTCAGGTGAGCGCAGGTGAGCGCAGGTGAGCTCAGGTGACCCCCCCCCAAAAAAAATCCCGAATTTCCAGAGAATCTCCTTTAAAAATCCCCCAAAAAATCCCCAAAAAAATCCCAATTCTCGAGCGATCCTCGAGGGTTCAACTTCCGGATGAAGCTGAGCACAGGTGAGCGCAGGTGAGCTCAGGTGAGCCCAAAAATCCCCCCAAAAATTCCCAAAAATCCCCCAAAATTCCCAAATTTCCCACCTTCGCTCTTCTTGGGCTCCACCTTGATCTTCTTGAGCCTCCATCCCCAAAATCCCCCAAAATCCCCCAAAATCCCCCAAAATCCCCTGAAATCCCCTGAAATCCCCTAAAAATTTGCAAATATCGGGAAAAAAATCGCAAAAAAATGGGAAAAAATCACCAAAATTCCAAAAAATTCCCCAAAATTCCCGAATTTCCCGAATTTCCCACCTTCGCTCTTCTTGGGCTCCACCTTGATCATCTTGAGCCTCCATCCCACAAAATCCCCCCGAAAAAATCACCTCAAAATTCCCCAAAAAATGCACAAAAAATTCACAAAAAATTAAAAAAAAATCGGAAAAAAAATCGGAAAAAAAAAAGGGAAAAAATGGCAAAAAAAATCCCCAAAAATTCCAAAAAATTCCCAAAATTCCCGAATTTCTCCCAAAATTTCCCACCTTTGCTCTTCTTGGGCTCCACCTTGATCTTCTTGAGCCTCCATCCCACAAAATCCCCCCAAAAATCACCTCAAAATTTGCAAAAAAAACTCGCAAAAAATTTGCAAAAAATCGAAAACAAATCAGAAAAAAAATCGGAAAAAAAGGGAAAAAATCCCAAAAAATTCCAAAAATTCCCCAAAATTCCCGAATTTCCCCCCTTGATCTTCTTGGGCTCCACCTTGGTCTTCTTGAGCCTCCATCCCACAAAATCCCCTCAAAATTCACAAGAAATTGGAAAAAAAATCGCAAAAAAATCCAAAAAAAATGGGAAAAAATCCCCAAAAATTCCCAAAAATTTCCAAAAATTCCCGAATTTCCCGAATTTCCGACCTTCGCTCTTCTTGGGCTCCACCTTGATCTTCTTGAGGCGCTTGAGCATGCCGCGCAGGTCGGTGATGCCGTACTGGAAGGCGATGCGCTCGTACTCGCTCTTCTTGGTGACGCCCTTGAGCAGCTCCCAGATCTCGGGCGGGATCAGATCGTCCTCGTCGTCCTTCTTCTTCTTCTTCGTCTCCTCCGCCTGCTCCTCCCTGAGGGATCGTCATCATGGTCATCTTCAGCCCAAAGTCATGGTCGTGGTCATCATCATCATCATCATGGTCATCTTCAGCCCAAAGTCATGGTCATGGTCATCATCACCATCTTCATCCCAAAGTCATGGTCATGGTCATGATCATCATCATCATCATCATCATCTTCATCCCAAAGTCATTGTCATGGTCATCATCATCATCTTCATCCCAAAGACATGGTCATGGTCATGGTCATCATCATCATCCCAAAGTCATTGTCGTTGTCACCATCGTCATCGTCGTCATCTTCATCCCAAAGTCATGGTCGTGGTCATCATCATCATCATCATCATGGTCATCCTCATCCCAAAGACATGGTTGTGGTCATGGTCGTGGTCATGGTCGTGGTCATGGTCGTGGTCATGGTCGTGGTCATCGTCTTTATCTTCATCCCAAAGTCATGGTCATTGTTGTCATCATCATCATCTTCATCCCGAAGTCATGGTCATGGTCATCATCATCATCATCCCAAAGTTATAGTCATGGTCATGGTCATGGTCATGGTCGTGGTCATCATCATCATCATCAACATCCCAAAGTCATGGTCATGGTCATGGT
This sequence comes from Phylloscopus trochilus trochilus, assembly GCA_016584745.2. Lineage (NCBI taxonomy): Eukaryota > Metazoa > Chordata > Aves > Passeriformes > Phylloscopidae > Phylloscopus > Phylloscopus trochilus. The sequence goes on from WQNJ02000189.1 coordinate 35,137, forward strand.
CATCATCATCATCCCAAAGTCATTGTCGTTGTCACCATCGTCATCGTCGTCATCGTCATCCCAAAGTCATGGTCGTGGTCATCATCATCATCATCATCATGGTCATCCTCATCCCAAAGTCATGGTCATTGTTGTCATCATCGTCATCTTCAGCCCGAAGTCATGGTCATGGTCATGGTCGTGGTCGTGGTCATGGTCATCATCATCATCACCATCCCAAAATCATTGTCATTGTAGTCATCATCATCATCTTCATCCCAAAATCATGGCCATCATCATCATCCCAAAGTCATTGTCGTTGTCACCATCGTCATCGTCGTCATCGTCATCCCAAAGTCATGGTCATGGTCGTGGTCATGGCCATCATCATCATCACCATCTTCATCCCAAAGTCATGGTCGTGGTCATGGCCATCATCATCATCATCATCCCAAAGTCATTGTCATGGTCGTTGTCTTCATCATCATTATCTTCATCCCAAAGTCATGGTCATGGTCGTGGTCATCATCGTCATCTTCATCCCAAAGTCATTGTCGTTGTCACCATCATCATCGTCGTCATCTTCATCCCAAAGTCATGGTCATGGTCATGGTCGTGGTCGTGGTCATGGTCATCATCATCATCATCATCTTCATCCCAAAATCATTGTCATGGGTCATGACCATCATCATCATCCCAAAGTCATTGTCGTTGTCATCATCATCATCATCTTCATCCCAAAGTCACGGT